>BFEA01000402.1:284592-309592 GCA_003427395.1 Chara braunii
AAGGACAAAAAATATGGCGGTGTATCTTTCCATGTTCCGGCAGAAGATTCATTCCTATTTGCTCATACGTTGGGTGGTGGAGAGCGTAGGACCGTTGAATCAGGCAAGCACGTAACGTATCTCTGGAACCTTTTTTTTTTTTTTTGGAGAATCTCTGAACCGTGTGCTGGCACTATCGGACTGAAGAAACCGCCCTTATCAACGGCCAACATGAATCCGGAAGCGGGGCGACATGCACAAAGGACAAAAAATATGGCGGTGTATCTTTCCATGTTCTGGCGGAAGATTCATTCCCATTTTGCTCATACGTTGAGCATAGGGCTGTTGAATCAGGTAAGCACGTAACGTATCTCTGGAACCTTTCTTTTTTTTTTTTTGGAGAATCTCTGAACAAATGAGATTGAATCCGCCGCTTGAACATGGAAAGATACATTGCCATAAGAAGAGAGTTTCCGATTGAATCCTCCGTGTGTGTCGTGCAGCGAGCCCGTTGGTGAACACTACCGTTGAGGTTCTGACAAGAGAGTTTCCGATTGANACCGTTGAGGTTCTGACAAGAGAGTTTCCGATTGAATCCTCCGTGTGTGTCGTGCAGCGAGCCCGTTGGTGAACACTACCGTTGAGGTTCTGACAGGTTGGACGCGCCGGACTTCGCTCGTGCAGAGAAATTCTGATTATTTTTTTTCTTTTTATTAAAAAAAACAAAAACTCCATGAAAAACGGCTGTCAGTTCCGTCGTTTTCTACTTCGGAAGTAATAAGAAGAGAACGTTTTGAGAGATTGCGACCGTCATCATGACTGAATCTGACCTGCAAGAACCTACCCTACAGACTGCAAGAACCCTACCGTGCACACGGAGTGTTACGCGGACTAGAGGTTACTACAAGCTTTCAGGCCAACGCGCGGCCTCCAAAAAAGATTTGGCTGCACATTTCTTATTTTACGTGAGCAGGGGGTCGGGTCTACTACCGCCCCTCACAACCTTTTTTTTTTTTTCGACCACCATTTTTGGAGGTGCGTCGCATGCAGTGCGCGCGCGTCGTGCGGGATGCGCGGTGCGGCGCACGTGGGCAGTACAGCGCATCGCGATGTGCCGCATGTATGGTTCACGGTCTTACCCGACGTCCTTTCTTTGGATACAGTTGCTCCTTTTGGCTGAGGCTCGCCCAGACCCCCGAAAAATGCGGTGTGATGTATATTCCCGTTTTTTCCAACTCTGAGAAAAGGTGGTGGTGGTTAAAAAAATAAAATAAAGGGGCCTTTTGGACCCCACTTCCACATGTTTACTTAAAGACGCGGGGTCCAAAAGGCAGAAATTTTCAGCATGGGTAGCTCTCTTCCCGCACTAAATGCAGTATCTCGAGGAGCTACAAGTTTGGGCAAGCACCTTCCAACGGCATACGTAATTTGGCCCTATGGGTGCCACCGTCTGATGGCACAGGCTGTGATGCAGTATGGGGCTTAAATTTTAAAGGCCAGGGGGTTCACAAAGTAAAGCAGTTTTACTTGAGCCCTCCACCTAAAGGCCAACCTTCCAGAACCTACCCAATAACATCCCCCCCTTCCCTCACTTTGGGAGCTCCCCCCCCAAAAAATTGTGCCTTCCAAGTTCTATGCCGGAGATCTCGAGGAGCGCAGTTGGAGTCTGCTGACAAAATAAAAAGGAAAAAAATTCGGAATTTTTTTTTTTTTAACCGGAATTTTTTTTTTTAACCGGCCCAGCCCTGTTTTGAAACCTTTTTTCTATCCACATTTTGTGGATTTCATCAAAAATGTGTTCGGAGTATCAAGTGAGGTGGTGTTCAAGTCGTCAAAAATGTGTTCTGACTTTTTTTTTTCATTTTCATTTCTATCTACTTTGCCAGTCATTTCCTCCGCTCCTATCGTGGTGCTTTGCAACAATGTGGTCCTGTTGTTCTCATGTTTCAGTTTCCTAACAAGATTGCTCGTGCTGCTACTCTGCCTGCTCTCGCTGCCTGGGTCGCTGCTGTATTCCTTTGGGGTTTTGGGATCATAATTAAAAAAAAAAACAGGCTTATGCACCATGGTGCGGACACTGCCAGAGCCTGGAACCCATCTACAAGAAGCTGGGCAAGAAGTTCAGGAATATTCCGAGTGTGGTGATTGCCAAGATCGATGCGACGGCAAATGAGCACCCCCGTCTTGAGGTGCGTATCGTGTAGATCTTGATGTGTGTGGTGTCGCTGTGGTCTATTACTTTGTGTTTCTCCGCCGCTTTTCCATGGCACGTCTTCTCCCTCTTGCATTGTGTTTAAAGAGCTGTTATTGGTTTCTAACTTTCTAGTGTATTTGTGTTGCCAGTAACGCTCGATGCGCTTTGAACATAAGCATTCTAGTGTATTTGTGTGGCAGCCGCGCTTGATGCGCTTTGAACATAAGCATTCTAGTGTATTTGTGTGGTAGCCGCGCTTGATGCGCTTTGAACATAAGCATTCTGGAGTAGATGTAGGTTGAAGATGCAGCTGACTGTGAAGTGGGTAAGACCATTAATGGAAGTTGTACTATGGATTTTTGGGGTGTGGTGAAGTTTCGGTTATGTTTTCTTTTTGTTGGCCAGATTTCGATGTGACTATTTCCGTCTCTTGAGCTGTGCTTGAAGTCTTTTGAGGTTGCCAGTGCAGTTTGAGCTGGCTTTACTGCTTTCTGGCGGTCGAGCTGGTTTTAACTGGAATGCTTATTTTGCTTCTCCTCACTGTAGATATCGATTTCTTGAGCTGGCTTGACTGCTTTCTGGTGGTTGAGCTGGCAATTTGCGTTGTTTATGCATCTTGGTGCTCGCGTACTGGCTTATTCCAATACTCCATGCTCTGGTAAAGAAGTTCATATGAACTGAAAGTCTGGATGCTGCCATTTCTCTTCAAGGGACTGGAACGTCTCGTGAACGTACCATCGTTTTTTCGGGTCAGCGGCTTGTGCCTTTATATGGATATCACCGGTGGGTGCATTGGCTTTATTGAATCGCACTTGATAGGCAGCACCTGCTTTTCTTTGTTTAGTCGCCTGTTGTTTTTTATTTGTGAAGTGGATGTTCACCTGTTCGGCGTCTGATGACATTATGGCAAGCTTTGCTGGAATTGCTAACATAACCTTTTCATGGTCTGCAGGTTCAGGGTTTCCCTACTCTTCTCCTCTTCAAGGCTGGAGCGAAAGCTGAAGAGCCGGTAAGTTTTGGGCTGGGAAAAGATTGAGAGACCTGGTGTTTTACCTTTATTGCATTTGGTGTTTGCCGCCTTCTTGTATATCGAGAAGGTTGTTTAGCATTTTTGTGTGAAAGTCAATCTCTTGAAGACGCCTGACATCTCCTCTGGCGTGGTTGTATCTGTTTCCTTGGGCGTATTTTGTTGATGTCCATGTTGCGTAGATTCCCTTTGAGGGCGACCGGACTGTGAAGGAAATGACCAAGTTCCTGAAGGAGAACTGCGGTATTCCGTTCACTCTTGAGAAGAAGAAGAAGAAGGCTGAAGCCGTTGCAGTTGAGACGGAAGAGGCAAAGGCGGAGGAGAAGGAGCTGGCGAAGGATGCTGCTACAGAGGAGGGCAAGGAAGAAGTCGTTGAGACTGTCAAGAGCTCTGGCAAGGAGGAACTGTGAGAGATTGACTTAGTAGAATGGAGTAGAAGTTTGAGGGAAGGGCTAGGTTTCGAGGCTGTTAACTGATAGGTTTTGTCGGAGTTGTGATGTATGCAGAGCAGCGGTTTCCATAATTTTTGTTAGGTGCTGTCTCTGCACCTTTTCAGCGAAGAGTGCTTTGGTGGCGCTAAGTTCACAAATGCTTGTGTGTGTGTGTGTGTGTGTGTGTGTGTGTGTGTGTGTGTGTGTGTGTGTGTGTGTGTGAGAGAGAGAGAGAGAGAGTTGATTGTGCATAAAAAGGAGCTCCCGTGCCCAGTTGGGGCTGTCTCTTTGTGTGACGCATCCATGTGTGTGTGTGTGTGTGTGTGTGTGTGTGTGTGTGTGTGAGAGAGAGAGAGAGAGAGAGAGAGAGAGAGTTCATTGTGCATAACAAGGAGCAGCTCCCATGCTCAGTTGGGGCTGTCTCTTTGTGTGATGCATCCATTTGTTCATATTGCTCTGCACTCTTTTTTTTTGTGTGTGTGTTTTTGTGTCAGATGGACCACGGATAAGATATCAAATGGAACAGAACATATACTACTGTAGCGATCCAGGCCAATTTCGAAGTACAAATTCACGATAAAGCACAATGCTGACCAATTGCAAAAAGAAATGAATGAACTTGACACAGAGAGAGAGAGAGAGAGAGAGAGAGAGAGAGAGAGAGAGAGAGAGAGAGAAGAATAAGAGGAAGAAAGATGTACACCAGCAAAAACCAATGATATTGCTTCCCTCTGGTTGAATTAATCAATACATCCATACAAGCATCAAGAACCGGACTCCAATCATCTGAATCAGCAAGGCCTACAAAACCATTCATGACATGATCGACCCATGCACTGGGGACCTAGGACACGAGAACCGAAAGCAAGAAAGAGGGTAGCAATTACACAGGCGAAAAAAGTCAAAACAAAAAGATGACAGACAATCGACATCAAAGGTTCAATTAGCAAGCAACCGAGCCACACAACCCGTAGTATAATTCCTACTCTCTACTTGATTAATGGCTGAACCAGAATCAATATCCAAATCCCTCTACTGCAGGCACAACATAAGGTCCAACATAGCCATCGCCACGCTTCTCCTTCCTCTTCATGTAGGGGAAGGTTATGGCGGACTACTAGGGCCTTGCCCCGCTGTGCACGCTGTTGTTCAGGCCGTCATGCCTGACTCTGCCTTCGAAGCCTTCTTTGTGCGGTGCAATCCCAACTGGTGATGAAGATGGTGCCCACCATAGCCAAGTAGGTACCTCGCCACTCGCCCCCTTCTTCCTCCTACCGGTAGCTCCCGGTCCAGGGTACCGGGCCTGGAGTCAGCACCAGCGACGGTACTGCAGAGCCTAGCGTACTCAGATGGTATCTCCCTCATTTCCCAGATATGCGTGTGTCCGCACTTGGGTGACGGACATGTCGATGGGCACAGCAGCCAGCGGTCGACGTAGGGAAACCGCCACTTGGCCGTTACAAGGGGGACAAGGGTTTGACTATTTTTGCTCAGTTCCAACATGCACACGGAGTAGACAAAAATAATGACTTGCCGGACAGCCAAGGACAAACATAGGAACGGCCACTTGGGTAGTTATTCATATTCTAGGGTTTTCACTTATCCTCAACATGGCCTTGTGTGCAATCCGTTCACGCACACCAGATTGAGGCCGATGGTTGCTCGCACCCTCTAAACTGGTAACTAGACCTCTCTCTTCACGGAATGTGCTGTATGCAATTTCAACGTGTCTCAAAATTAAGTCGAAGGTTAAGTCAAAGGTAATCCTCTTAATGCCCGACACCGGTAACTAGACCTGACACCGGCTATAACGACTCCGCCTCCACTGGAGCGCATGCGCTGCAACCACATGTATTACCTAGAGGAAAATACCACTTAATCATAATTTAATTGAAATCAAAAGTTGGCTGGCAACTGTGCTGACTTTACAATCATCAATAAAAGGTAGATTTCAAAGGTGCACGCCCACATGCTTTCTACTTCCCCTTTGAACATAAGAGGTGGTCATTAAAGAAGTCGGTTGCGGCTCGCACTGTTTAATTGAAATCAAAAGTAGGTTGGCATTTGTGCCGACTTTACAATCACGAATACAAAGAGATCATACACGCCTTCAAAGTTGCGCGCCCACAAGCTCTCTACTTTCCCTCTTAACATAGAGTTGGTCATTAAAACAAAATGTCTGCGGGTCGCACTGCATACCCAGATTTTTGTTTCAAAACCCATCCTTCTCACATGCAAAAACCAGGGCCTGTAAGGGTATTCGCGCCGACAACAGGCTTGCAGTGGGATAGCCATAAAGAAATTGTGTCCGTTGTACGCTTCCATGCGGCAAATGTCGGCATTCGGCGGTCGTGGGTCAGATCGGTTGGTGAAGGTGTGGCCTTGGTGTGTTCCAATAGGCCCACGGACCACACCGCACCCATTTATATGGGTTTGCACTGCTGCCAACGTGAGTCTTGGGCTTAGCACTATTCGTCAGAGCAACGGACTTTCACCCTGTAGATCTGGGGATTGAAGCCAACTACTGGGATGTAGTGATGGAGCCACGTCCCATAGGCCAGGGGTGTTCTGCTCCCTCAAAGGGGCGAAACCTGCTTACCTCTTAATCACGTAGGGTGCAGAAGAGGGTAGGTCTCGCCATGGCATTCCGGGATTGCTTAGCGTCAATAGATTAACCTCTCAAGATGAAGCCACGTCCCATAGGCCAGGGGTGTTCTGCTGCCTCAAAGGGGCAAAACCTGCTTACCTCTTCCTCAGGTAGGGTGCAGAAGAGGGTGGGTCTCGCAATGGCATTCGCGATTGCTTAGCATCAATAGATTAACCTCTCAAGATGTGTGTCAGCCGCACTTCAGTGTCGAAAGCGACTCTCAAAATCATTGAGGGCCACATGATTATAGGTACCACATAGTATGTCATCCACACGACTACTTGTGCAACCATGCATGACTACTCGCCGCGACATTCAAACAAGTCTCGCGTGCGGGAGTTGCTTATTCATACGTAAACGAGTTTTGGTTGGTACAACCACTCAGTGAAGTAGGTGTACGATTACCAAAATGTGCCTTTGTACTTAGTAATCTTTGAATTACCTTTTTTGAATTGAACATAGTTTGATTTTGTTTTTGCTTAGGTAACTTAGTTGGTTTTTGTTGATAAAAGGTGATGGGTCGGGTGTGAAAAAGGGAGAAGGCGCGATTTATGTATAAAGTTTGATATTAGTTTTGTGAAGTGTATCCGTGGTTAGATGGAGAGTCCGAGTCGACCGGCACAGAGCCACGCTTGGGAGATCAGCCCCCCATACGTCGGTTCGCATACCGATCTGATTAAGGTGTTTGATCGTGCGTATCCCCTATGCTACAACATACAAGAAAAACCATTGGCTGGGCTGCTTTTGCGATTGCACGCTAGTAGCTAGGCGAGCATACGTTTGTCCAAGGGTGGTGACAACACCTTGGGCAGAGGTAAGTTGTTTCTCACGTGGCCCCTATCATGTGATAGGGGTTCGCGAGAGGTGCGACGGGCTCTTGTCCTATCGTTGGTCGGACCAGCGAAAGCTCCCTTGCAGAAAAGTTTGTGACGGGGTAACGAGGGTCCCCTGCGGGTCCAATAAGCTCGATACAATTCATACAAATGTGGGTACAATTCATACAAATGTGTGACGCTCGGAATACCTTGGCATGAAATATATATATAGAGAGAGGGTCACCAGCCCGTACGTACGGAGGTCCTTGGGCAGACCTCCGTACGTATGGGCGTTCGGGGTCCCCGGTCGTACGGGGTTCGAACCCGACGGCATTTGACCTCCGCCAAAACTTGTTTCGGGGCCTAAAAATCATTGTTTTTTTTGTTTTTTTTTTGTTTTTTTTTTTGAGTTCTCCATGACATGAGGGACATGCCTATACATTTCAAAGTCATTTGGCTCAACCAAATAAGAATGAAAAATCACCAAAAAATTGCGGTGTCAAAACATGCTCGCCCACGTTTTTTTTTCAGTGTTTACTTATTGTTTTCACTTTAGTTCGGGGTCTAAACAATTTTATTATTTTTTGAAACTTTTTTAGTGGGTTTTGCATTATGTGAGTACACATCTGTAAATTTTCAGGGCATTTAGCTATGCCAAAAAAAAAAAAAAAAAAAAAATCGTCAAAGATGGGGGTGTCGAAAATGTGCTCGTGTGCTCATTAAATTTAATTTATTTATTTTTGGGAAAATTTGTCTGGCGCCCCTGTATTTTGCGTTATTCGCGTCGCGCCCCTCTGATGGCCGGTTTACCCTGTCGCGCCCCTCTGAGCAGGGTTCAAATTTTCCATAAGACCCTGGTGTCGTTTGGGCCTCAAATCTTTTCGTCACGCCCCTACTAGTATCGGTCCCTAATTTGCGGCATGCCCCTGCCGGATGGCCGTTAAAAGCCAGCGGGAAAATTTTCGGGATGCCCCTACCGGTACCATCCAACTTTTTAGCACGCCCTTACTGCCGTTGGAGGCGCTCCGGGGTGATCTCAAAGCTCTCTCTCTCTCTCTCTCTCTCTCTCTCTCTCTCTCTCTCTCTGACTACTTTGCGTGCCAGCAATTTGCAACACCTGTACGTATATTTCCACGAACACGGGAAGATTCATTCCCTATTTGCAACTTCGAACTGAGAGAGAGAGAGAGATGCACGGCGAGCTGCGCAGAGTACCGCGGCAAACTCGTCGTGGCTCTCTCTCTCTCTCTCTCTCTCTCTCTCTCTCTCTCTCTCTCTCTCCTGCGATTACTTTGCGCGCGAGCACTTTGCAACACCTGAACGTATATTTCCACGAACACGGGAAGATTCATTCCCTATTTACAACTTCGAACTGAGAGAGAGAGAGAGAGAGAGAGAGAGAGAGAGAGAGAGAGAGAGAGAGATGCACGGCAAGCTGAGGAGAGTGTCGCGGCAAACTCGCCGTCTCTCTCTCTCTCTCTCTCTCTCTCTCTTTCTCTCTCTCTCTGTTTTTTTTTTCCTTTCTTTCTTTCTTGCCGCCCCTCTCCCTGCCGCGCCCGATTGTTTCCCGTGGAGAGAGAGAGAGAGAGCAGAGAGAACGGTTACGGTAGAGAGAGAGAGCACGTCTGTGGGGGCATTGCAGAAAGATGGCTTTCCTTCATGAGGGCATATAACACAGGGCTCCACAGAAATGGGACCGCCAGTCGAAGGAGGGCGTCGTGGAAAGTTGCTGTCACCACCGACAAGGGCCTGCTGAAAATATTTTTTGGCCGAGGGGCGCGACAGGGTAAACCGGTCGTCGGAGGGGTGCGAAGCGAAATAACGCAAAATACATTGGATGTAATGCTCAGGCAAATCTTGTTTAATTTTTTTTTTCTTCATAACATATTTGTTTTTAGATTTTGTTGTTGTCGTTTTTTTTTGTCCACGTTCGACCCGAACGGTCGAACGCATCCCTAAGGGGTCCCATATGTTCGGGCGTTCGGGTTCGGGCGTTTGACCCGTCCCGCAGCCGATTACCCTATATACATATATATATATCGTCACAAACAGAACTGCCCGGTAAACCATAGGCAGAGAGAAAGAAGAGGACAACAAACGAGGGGTTGTGATAAACTGTGTGTATATATATATATATATATATATATATATATATATATAGGCTCTTTTAATTTTTTTAGAGTTGTGTAAATTCATTGTGAAGGGGCTAAGGGGGTTTAAAAGGGGGTGTCTTAGTGTTATTTTGTTATTTTCGTTTAATCTCCGATTCATTGAGAAATTATGATGTGACCCTCAGCCAAAAGTTATTTGTATTGCAATTTTACACAACACAATTTGTTTTTGGATTTTTTTTTATTTTTTTTTTTTCATTGGGGTTGCCTAGAACTTTGTTCGTGAGTCATGCTCGGCCAGGCACCTGAGCGTGTATCCGGGGTACCTGAGCGTGTATCAGGGTACAAGTTGGGTGTTTGGAAGCCCGGAAAAACAGCCTGAAGGGTATTCTTATTATTTGATTATTTGATTTTTTTATTTTATTGTTTTTTTGTTTGAAATTGGGCGAACCTTGCCCAAAAAAAAAAAAAAAAAGTGGCAAATTTAACCAATTTCACTCCGAGTGATTCAAGTCATCGAACCTCCTCCTGTTGCCACTAGGCATATTGATAAGAACATGTCCAAGAGCAAGCAAACCGTAGGGTGTGCATGGCACATCGCGGAGGGTCGGGACACCGCGCCCTCCAGTATGATCACAAAGCTCTGCCTAGCGTTCCCATTGTGTGAAAATCAACTCAACAAGCAGTATAAGACGACCTCGATTCGTAGCACACTCGTTCATCCTCACAACAATCTAAAAGTGAAGTTTTCGTATGAAATCAGCACCAACGAACGGTTCTCACTTACCACAATACAAAGAATTTTGTCTTTTATTTTGCAGCGCGCTCACTCTCCCTTCACAACGCATCGATTTAGGGTAATCCACGTAAGGTTTTGTTCGTTTTTCTTAGCAGCGTAGCGTCTTTTTTTCTCATAACGCAGTAACTTCATGGTCACATACCATAGAGATTTAAGCCTCTTATAATATACTCACAACGCATTTTCAGTCATAGCGTAGGAGCTCTGCAGCGAAACTTTTTTTTCTACACTTACATATAGCTTAGTAGCAGGGTCTCTTTCACCATGTCTAAAGCACGTTAAAAACAGGAAAAAGGAAGAGGAGGGAGCGGAGGGAAGACCCCTGAAAACCTTGCACTTCATGCCACAAAATACTATAGTTTAGAGGACAAGGATGAAAAGTTTGGGTATTGAACCCATTCAAGGGCACACCCACGCGAATCGTTCACCGAGTGGTATGAGAGAACGTCATCCCCAACTCGGATGGAATATTATCAGAAGACGTATGAAGCGTTTTATGATGCTCCAAGTACTTTTCCCCCTTCTTTTTCCTCTCGGGTATCAGTCACACATGTGGCTAGTAAGGTTATTGTGTCGTTCATTTTACCCTCGTCTCCTTGCGTTACGCCTGTCACTACCGCAAGCATGCATCTAATGGCTACGCCCTTTCTGTATTTGTTTTCCACTCATCTTACAACAGATTTCGTTTGCAAAAGTTTTCAAACTTTCTGCACCATCATGATTTACTATCCAGAGTATGCAGATTTTCTTCTTCACGCTCATTGTCTCTATCTTGTTATATACTTTTATAGCGTCACTAGCTTGAGAATCTAAATATTCGTAGGTTCCTTGTAAAGCGGGTCGCTTTGTCGACCACCAAATCCAGTTAGGAAGAATTAATTATCAGTCTTGCTTGAAAGATAAATCTGATCTGATGTAAATTTAAAATTGATTTTCACTGAGACTCTAAAGTTGTAGTTATTTCATATCTTTTAATCTCTCTCAGCTTCACAGTGATGCCGAGGAGATTTCAATTTTTCACTAGTGTTATGGGCACTCTCTTCGTTAGCAGTGTCGAGGATAAAATACAAAAAACTGTTTTCCTTGTTCTCAAGATTGAGTTATGTGTTTTTTCAGTTTCCCTGACAATGAAAGGGGATATCGAACTCCATTTTCTTTCTCCGATCTAAATAAGGCGTTTCCTCAACTGTTTATTGAAATAAAAGAGATACAAATTTTATTTTTTCCTTTTAATCTGGAAAGTTTAAGTGAACCTGCACAAACCTGCTAAACAACAAGTTTCACAAAAACAATCAAATTCTCATTAAGCAGACTTTTAGATACGCAAAAATCAAACAATAATTAAATAGATAAAATTTGCGTGGCATGGCGAACGTATTCGCGCCTCTTCACGTTCGCGCGAACGTGCTCACGAACAGTTTCTTTATTCTATTTGACGATATATATATATATATACAGGTGTTACGTGACCGAACGTTCGGGGGGGCCCGGGCTGGCCCCCGAACGTTCGGGCGTTCGAGGGCCGAACACCTCCAGGTTTGGGCCCCGCCAAAAACTATTTTGGGGCCTAAACATAAGTTGTTTTTTCTGAATTGTTTTTTGTGAGTTCTCTATGATGTAACCTACACGCCTATAAATTTTGAAGCCATTCTGCTAAGCCAACAAAACATTAAAAATCGTCATAGATGGTGGTGTCAAAACGTGCTCGCTCACTCACCATTTTGTTTTTTTTTTCACTTTTAACTTTTTGTTTTCACTTTATTTCGGGGCCTAAAAACATTTATTATTTTTTGAAAATTTTGTAATTAGTTATTGATTATGTAAACTACATATATGTAAATTTTCAGGGTATTTATCAATGCCAAAAAATAATTAAAAATCGGCGAAGATGGCGGTGTCGAAAAGGTGCTGACACACTAACTTGTTTTAGTTCTCTTTTTATTTTTTCTTATTTTTATCATAGTGTTTATTTTCTGTATTTGATTTTTAATTCAAATTTGGTAAAGAATTTGGATGTAGTGCCCTGGCAAATGTTGTTTAGTTTATTGTTCTCCATAACATAGTTTGTTTTCGGATTTTTTTTTTTTTTTTTTTTTTTTTTGTCTGCGTTCGGCCCGAATGGCCGAACGCCTTCCGAAGGGGTCCCGTACGTTCGAGCATTCGGGTTCGGGCGTTCAGCTCATCCCGAACGCCGACAACCCTGTATATATTTATATATATATATATATATAAACAGTTTGTCACAGCCCCTCGTTTGTTGTCCTCTTCTCTCTCTCTGCCTACGGTTTACCGGGCAGTTCTGTTTGTGACGATATATATATATATATATATATATACTCGATGAAACTCCGACGAAACAGTTTGTCACAGCCCTTCGTTTGTTGTCCTCTTCTCTCTCTCTGCCGAAGTGTAGTCGGTATATATATATATAGTTGGTATATATATATATTCGGTTTTTTATTTTTAACTCATGATTGGCTACGAATTTTAACATTATTTTAAGACAAAATTTTCTTGTATTATATATTTTTTCATATTGCAACTTACTGCGGTAAGGTTGTATCTTAGCCCCGACGATCAATAACATTTTTCATACATAATAAATCCTAAGTGTAGACAACCAGCAAGCATATCAAATCTACAAGCAAGTTGCCCATGCCATAAATAACTAAACAAATATTTTTCAAGAGACGTCCCTCCAGTCTCAAAAGACACTAAACAACGAAAAGACAACAAGTAACAAAATATTTCCAAGAGACCACCCTTCGACCTCAAGAAAACGGAAGGTATTGACCTCGGAGAGGTCTGCTCTGTCATCTGAAAATTTTATAAGACCTCATGTAAGCCTAAAAAAAAATTAAAATATTAGTTTCAGAAAGGTTTCTTTCCTCGTCTGAGATTTTTTTTATAGATAACTTAGTCAAAAGCGCGAAGTTATTTTACTAATAACCTTTAGTCAAGTAAAGTTGAACTTCTTTATGTCCATTAAATATATATTTTTTTTTATTACTCGAATAAGTTCCGATCACAGTTTATGAAATTACTTTCAAAAACTTATAAGATGTTGATAATGCATTAAACTTAGGAAGATGAAGCCTTATCACTTCTACTGTAGTTGCATCTCGCAGTAACCCTCCATTTTATGGTTTTGATATGCACAAGGTGACAATACCTCACTCTTTGTGATAAGTTAACTCTTTTTAACTTAGATATTTGCATAAATAAGAACCTGAATCATATAAAAATAATATAGATATTGTTTTAGTATTCATCTCTTAGTTCTTTGGATTAAAAACGAATTGTTGAAAGGAAGAGAAAAAATAACTAAAATTTATTGTCATTCACTCTCACTTGTCTTTCCTTCTTACTTGAGACTATTTTACTATACGATAATCAACTGCATTTCTTCTTTCTTTTGGTGATCGTAGGAACGAAATCAGATATTATGAAGATAAACTTCATGAACCTTAACCCTGCTACGATATTATGTACTCTTGAGTCATTCATTTAAGAAATATCATAAACCTTTTGTTCTGCTTCACAAGTAATTATATAAGGACCAAGTCATTGAGATTCTTAACGTTTAATTCATCGAGTGCTTAAATGACTGTCATAAACTTTGTTTTTCTTAATTATCTCTTCTTATTTCAACTTTCTTGACCAAAAAGTTTGTTGATTGTCATTATCTTTGTTGCAATCAGTAACGTATGATCAACTTTTAATATTTGTTTCATTTGATTCAAAACATTTATGAAATCTAATATTTTTTGTCTCTTTCTTGACTTTACCAAGTATGGAATATGCTTTTAATAGATATGGTAGCATACCAATTGTACCACAAGGTGATTGGTGCATAGTTAGTGGTCATCTTAAGAGAGATGTTGCAACATAAACTGCAACTCTTAACATTTTTTGCCAATTGCTGATATTTCCTTCACACAACTTTGTCCCTGAATCCTTCAAAGTTTTGTGACGTCTCTCAACTAAAACATTCACCTGAGGGAGATAAACAATCACATTATTTATTCAGACACTATTCTGAAAGTGTTTCTTCTTATAACCTCATTTATGGATTTCGATCCTCTCTCTAAATAAAAGATTTGATGAAACGATCTCAAAAATAAATTTTCTCTATCAAATCAACCACTTGTTCGATTGTCTTCATTTCATGGCATTTGCTTCAACACAGTCAAAAAAGTTATATCTCACGTTCAATATATATCTCATTCTTCATTTGCCTCGAGGCATAGTGATGGGATCTAAATGAACTCGGTTGTATGGCTCTACCGAAATAATGAGAAATAAAAGTTTGGTTATTCTTATTCTAAACCTATTTTGGCACAATAAACATGATATGTAAAATTTGTAAGTTATATCGCTCATATCATACCATAAATAATTCTTAGCAGTTTTAGAAACAGTTGCCTCAGCGGTTCGATGACCACATGCACCTCCTATGTCTAGAGCAATAATTATTTTCAATTGTCTATCTATTTTTTACACATCACTTTCGATGGAGACAATTCACTATTTTTATTCACAAAGATAGACCTCTTTTATAAAAAAAAAAATTCCCTTAAACTTTTGCAGTGTTATTCTTTCATCTTCTTTCTTTGTAGTACCTTTCCAATCTTTTCACAAATTTTCTCATATTCTTCAAAGTCAAGTTAATTTTTTTCCTTTTTCTTTTCAATCTCCTCTCCATTTTTTGAACCAGACATTTCCTCTAGTTTATGAAGAACCACAACCCCTACATTGACTCTCGCATACAAATCAAGAATTTCACCCCAAGAGTCGCTTTCTTCAAAAATTTCCGAACGTTGACCCCAAGAGTCGCTTTCTTCAGGCCACAAACTTTTCTTGTAAAAGTTAAGTTCGATGTCTTGTAATTTTTACCATCTTCTTCATTCACAAATTAATCGACAAATGTTGACTGTTCAATCATTTTTAATACCTTCATGATTATTTATTCTTCACTCAATTTGTCTTAAGCCATCTCCTCGATTTTTTCAATTGCATCTTTTCAAATTTAAAGGCAAAGATCATGATAAAAACAATTCATCTGCTTACCCTAAAATGTAAATGTTGGTGTTTTTTTTATGACATCAATTATTGTCGATGCATCAGTCCTCAGAACGAATCTTCTTCCAAGCACATAGTGGCTAAAATAATTGAGGTAGTGAATTATTGTAAGTAGTTCTTCCCTATATTGCGTGTAGCCTCTTTTAGTCAAAATAAGAATCCTGTTCATAAACCTCAAAGGTCTCTTCGTACCATTTTTATCCTTCTCTATAAGTACTCCACCAAAAACAACTGGTTCTCCATCTGCCTCGATGACAATTTTTGTTTTGCATTATCATCATAAGAGACTCCCAACAACACACCTCCATCATTTAAATTATTTTGTTGATTTTAACAACAATTTTTTTTTTCTTTGTTCATGATAAATCAACCCATTGTCTTACCATCTCTCTCAGAGGCTATGAAAGGGTAGAAAAATGACGGATGAAGATCATCCAGAACTCGTAGACACAAAAAAACATACCTCACTCAATTAAGAGGTAAGAATAAGTTAAAAATATTATTTATTTTCCTAGGGTCGGAGCGCCTACCTTTAGAGAAGCATCTGAAGCCTATGATGGTCACTTTTGTCTGAAATAAAAGATACTTAGGTCCGTAGGCAGTCAGATTTTATTTTTGAAGTCTGTCTATGAGCAACTTTACACCTTCAGCATGCTTCAAAACAAACTTTTTAACACGATTTAGTCTTCTCAACATATTTTTCCTTTCTAATTGAGTTGATCGATATTTGTGTTTATGACGATTTTCAAGTAGTAACCATAAATGTATGTTTTTTCTCAATCTTTAAATCCTGTTGTATAATCCATGATGATTCATTATTACTTAAAGACTGGATATTTTTCGTTATATACAAATACTCAAGGTGCAATCATGATTCAGTTCTACGACCACGAATCGCAACAATTTAGTGAAAGTATTTTAAACTATGGTCAAATCACAAGGTTTCATGAATCTGTGAGGAAAAAAAAAATATTTATATTCAAGAGATAATTAAAGTTCAAATTTTAACTTGTCTGATGTAAATAGCAAGGTATCTACAACCCATGGTCGTAAACCTTATTTTACAAGTTAGAAGTGACTCGTTCATTTGAACACGAAAATTTAAAGCTAAGTAGTTGACCTCCATTTTTTTTCTTTTAATCGATTTCTAAAACTATTTTCTCAACTTATGTGCTAAGGTCATTGTTTTTTTTTAAAACAAAGTCATTTTTTTTTCCCATCATTATAGTAATCGCATCATTAATCATCACCCCACATTTTAACCCCCTCATGAGAAATGTATATTTTTTTCTTCCTTTGTTCATTCTTTTGAGATGAGAGGTTATTTCCTGCTCATTAAGAATCTCATTCAACTTTTCTTCAGTCTTCATTTTTTTATTTTCCTCAATCATCTCAGGTGTTAAGCTAGCCTGAAAATTTTTTACTTCACCGATTAGAATACCAAATTCCATGATGACTTCAAATGTTATCATTTTAACTGAACAAGCAGGCCTACTGAAAGAATACTTCACTACTGGCAAATAACTTCGTGATGTAGACTTATTTTTGAGTAGGTAACTACTTAAAGAAGTTTTATCAGAGAAGTTTTCCTTCAACATCATAGATTGCAAAGACAGTTCAATTGCAGCTGAAGGAAAACAAGTTTCTGCACAAGTTCTTCAAGCAGTTCATTAACGAGAAAATAAACATTCATATTAGTTTTTATCTTTTTTTTTTTTTTTGTTCTCTTCGTCATTCAGGGCAAGTAGTCTCATCCCTCTATGATGTTTGAGATGCAGTTTGTTCCAAGGGATGTCACAAACATGACTCATATCATCCTTTTTCAAAACCTCATTTTTCACATTCTCTTCGAACTATTTGTTGTAGGTAGTAGTATGACCTTCATCACCACAATGATGACAAGTAAAACTTTTATGAACCGGTCATCATATTTACCTATTTTTCTTGCCTCCCCCACTATTACCTCAATTTCATTTGGCTTTGGACATGTTTCGTTCTTTCTATCGTCATCATCACTTTCAATTTTTTTTTCCTTTTTTCATAAGAGATATAGCAACAAACATATATTATGTCATGACTTGTCGAATAATCTTCTTTATACTCACATATTTCTCTCTCATTATACTATTTCGTGTTTCACACTCCTTAGGTGGAGTACTAATCTGATCAAGTGACCATTTATTTAATGAAAAACCGTAGGCAGGGACCTGACTATTGTCACCAACTTGTTTCATCTGAGAGGGTGAGACAAAACCTTATTCGTATTGTTTGTCTCTCATTGTCTGTAAAGTTAGTAAAAAAGATGTGACACCTATGAGCCTCATCCTAGTACGAAATTTTAATGACTGTTCGAAATTAATGTTTGAAAAAAAATATTCAATTGATCATATTAAAACTTTCATGATGTTAAAATATTTTTTTTGGCAGTTATTAGAACAAAATCTTTTTTTTTTTCCATTCTATCTTTGATTTTTTTCCAAGTAGTAACTCATTCCATCAACTCTTAAACTGTCAACTTGAGTCGGAATCACATTCGGACAAAAACATTTTGAGTCGTTGTTTATTAGTTTAGTCATAACAAAGTCCAAAAAGTTCATACTCATCTAGAAAATCATTGACCTGTGGTCCTCTCATCAAGTCGTTTTACTTATAAAATATCCGATCCTCCCTTCATAGTATCCACCGTTTCGACTAGTTCGCGTATAACACCTACAAGAGTCTCTTCATTGGTCATCGTGAAAAAGTTCGACCTTTCTCTTCGCGTCACCTTGACCATCGATTTGTTTTTAACTTTTTTTTTCTTTTCTTTTTGACACTTCCTAACCTCCTACTTACTTTCAATCGCACACTCTTATTGTAAGAGAAACATGTTCGTCTCTTTCCTCGCTTATTTGTTCCACCCCTTGAAAAGTTTGTCGATAGAGAGTGTAGGCAACAATTGTTTAAGTAGTGATTAAAGATCAAACAATTTTTCTCAGCATCCCGATATAATCCTAAATTAGTTTTTTCTCACTGTCTCTTCTCAGTCTTCTATTGTATTTTTTTATTGTCACACAGGTCATAAAATACCTTGACAAATCAATAATCTTGTAGTCAAATTACATTGCTTATTGACCATTGCTAACCCTTCTGGTAATAGAGACTAGCTCTCAAAGATGTGATGGGACACTACCTCAACAATCCGCATTCTAACTATTTTTAATAAATAATATAAGTTTGATCATGAACAATTCTCAAGGAAGAGTCTCTCATTTGATAAAGAAAGGGTTGCAAATACTATAACTCATCCAGAATAGCGAGATTCTTATCGTAGATCCGAAAGGTACCTTATATCTTGACTGTCCTTTCTTCTACTATAATCCCAAAGGTAAGTCGTTCAATTGGACCATGTATTATATCTCATTAATATTTCAGATGTCACAAATCCGCATCACGAAAGCTATAGTTTTGACATGACATAATCAACAATCTAAAATTTGTGTTAAAAAGTATCAAGGAGCAATGACTTTAATCTCAGTTAATTTTTTTTTTTTTTGCTCTGCTTACTGCAACAACAGATTTTAGAAGAGACATATAGTTCTTTGTCCTCAAAATCATGAGTAATCAAAAAGTTAAGGAGTCTCTTGAACTGTTTCAATCGAACTCCCCAAGTTATTTTCCTGTGCAATTTATCGAGTTATTATTTCGTTCTTATAAGGCTGATGTGAGTTTCTTTCAAACATTCTAAGTAATCAACTTTCTTTTCTAGCTTTGTTTGGGCGTAGATTCTCGCATTCAGACTATCATTACTGATAAATTGAATCACTTTCACAAAAATGTAGAATATTATTTGATCTCTTCCAAAAATTTCATGTCTTATGATCATGAAAAAATTCTTAGACTTTATCACATTATCCAACCAACCTCCCACAATAGATTACTTTATCATTGAGATAAGGTTTTTGCATCCTTGAGACCTTTTTACTTTCCATACAAAGTTCACCGTAGTTGACAATTTTTCTCGGGCAAGATGAAGCCCTTCAGAGATAGAAAATGTATCCAGAAAAAAGTTTGACATGAGTACTCTAGGTGAAGTTTTTATTCTCTTGTTCAAGTTTTTTTTCCCTTTTAACACAATATTGGCTGTTCATTTCTAACATATGTCATATTCACGGTCCTCAAACCTCTTTTGTGATACATAAATTATGACGTCGTACTCGCAAAATTAAATGAATGACATATTATGACATACAGATTGTTGCGCTCTCATCCACTTTTTTACTGCTGCATACTTTATAATCTCATAGGGAAATTTTTTTTTTTTTTTCAACTTATCCATTTTTTTAGTATCTTCTTCACTTAATTTCCCACATCCTCTTCCAAGTCGAAACCAAGGAGTCATTGGTGCATTCATCAACGTTTTTAATACTTCATCACCTTTAGAGAAACGCAACTATGGCCAACAAATTATTCTTTGAAAGTTTAAGACCAAGTAGAGAAGGAATAGAAACCCCCTCAAAGGAAATAACAGAAGTAGACAAAAAAAAATTCTTTTTACATATTTCCTTCTTTCTCATTAATATATTTTCAACAAAGCCCTAACATATTTCATAAGTAGATTTTGCACTTCTTTGTTTTGGAATATATATCCCGATGTCATACTCATCAAACTTAATGAAATGATAAATCGAGATATATAATCATTAATTTTCTCATCCGCTTTCAACCATCTGATACTTGAAAACCTCATATAGGAATACCTTTTTTTGTTAAAAGTATTCAATAACGTTAAACCGTCAGTACCTTTGCAACGCCTGTGTCGAACCTATCTGCGAATGATTTTCAAACTTCTGAGAAAAAAATACAATGAAGGAATGAGAGAAGGGTTACCTCTGTCTAAACTAAAAGAATTGGCGGTTGTGAGGGCTTCAATCCTTTTTGGGGCCGTTGACAACCAGAATATCGAAGCAAAAAATAAAATAAAAAAAATTACGGGTACTGTAAGAGAATACTACTATAAGGACTTTCCTAGATGTATATGACAAAGTATCCATCCCAGGTGAATGAACCCAACCATAATTATGCCCCGAAAGAAATGGAAAAGGTCGTAGGGTATCGCTTCACTACTCTCTAAATGTGCAAAAGGAGAATGAATCTTCCGCTAAAATATGGAAAGATAAACCACCATGATTTTGATATTTTTTGTATATCGAGAGTAGAAGAGCGATGTCCTTAGTGTTAGTATGCCCTAAGATAATATAGTACCCTCATTGCTCGTCAATCAAGGCTCGTGATTCGTTGTCCTCCACCAACAGGTCATGTAAAACGTCAATTTTTTATTTGTTCTGTTTTTCTTTTGCAAGCCTTTACTAGTAACGGTCAATGTTTTCCCATGAGTGTCGACCCATCTTGCATGTGATTCGTTACAAATTGTTGGGAGAAACTCATTATCGCACTGTTATTGTTGTTGTTATTGTTTTTTTTTTTTTTTTTTTTTTTTTTTTTCCGTCTTCTTCATAGAGCGTCGCTCCTTTTTGTGCATGACAGTGAATATTTTTTATTTATGAGCCACATTTGTGGAGGGTGGCAAACTCCCTCAGCACTCCCTGGGCTCCCCAGATAGCGCTTGTTACCAGTGTCTTCCTAGGTTTGTGTCGAGCCTGCAAAACGCCATTCCGTTATGCTCGGAGGCGAATGTTTCAGTCGGGAAAGGTACAAGTGGCTTAAAAGGCATTTAACATTTTTTTTACTTAGACTTTAACCTTTTCTAAAATTTTAACCTCCATTGCCCGATTTCTTCTACTAAAATGTTTCTTTATCTAATGATAGTTAATTTATTTCTTCCACTTCAATATCATATTGATAATCGAGAGTCAATCGCTTTCATCACAATAACTATCATGGATATGAGAAATGAACATTGTCTCATAAGTTATTGACATTACTCCCCATTCAAATTTGTTTATGATCCGAATGAGTTTTTCTTTCTCATAATGGATTGACTGAATATCAACATCTCAAATCCAATAGAAAGTTTCACTATCACATGTCTTCCTTCTCCTAACATAAGGATAAATACGTAGATATCTCCTTCCAAGTAATGAACCACCACAACAATGATCATCGTATTCTTCTTAACGGAAAGTCTAGCAACCCTTATATCGATGAGAAAACATAGTCTTAGCAGCGAACCTTAAAAGTTCAATTAATGTTTGTTCTTTCATCAACATTGTGAGTCGAAGTTGTTTTTGTCATTGAGTAAACTATTTTTTAATTCTAAGAGATATTAGGCCTCAAGGAGTATACCTTGTTGAGCCTGAAATTTTCAGTCAATTCGTATTAATCTTTGTCTTCAATCCAATCCAAGGTAGTACCGTACATGCAAGAGCATTGACCACCATTAGTAACTGTTATCCTCAATAAATGATAAATGAATAAACATAAAATAATCAATCTTCAATAATAAAATAGTCAATAACTCTTCGAGCCTAATCAAAGTTCAGAAATCAACATTGACCCTGGGTTCGTTTCGGTACAAAAAAAATTCACAATCCCAAACAACGACGTTATTTTTATCGTACGTTTTTCATTCAAGCTATTTATGGTGACCGGAAAGACAATAGGCTATCACGCAAAAAATTTGATGACTTTGCCATAAATAAATAAGTTATTGCCTATATGGTCCACTTCCCCCTCGATTGGAAAGACAATAGGGTATCACACTGGGAGGCAATAGGTTCTCACGCAGAAAGGTAATAGACTGTCACCGAGAAAACCTAAATATTTTGCTTCCCCCTCAACCATGATAGATGGTTTATTAAAATTGAATTTGTTTTTGTCTTTAGCACAGTACCTCTAGTAACATAGTGGGAAACTCTAGAAACAAAGGATCTGTGTGGCATCGTGTTTGGGTTCGGTGGCCGAACCTGAACGTTCGGCACCGAACACGAACGAGCGTCGAAACTCTCCGAACGCAAACATTATAAAGAAAAAAAACTATAAAAAAATATTAAAAAATTATATATTATGTAAAATAATAATACAAACAATTTTTGCTCAGGAGGTATGGTCAAATTCGTAACCAAACTCGAGTTAAAAATACAAAACCAAAAATAATATTTTTTATTTTGTTATTTTTTATTTTAATATGTTCGGCCGAACACGTTCGGGTGGCGTTCGGCCGAACACCTGAACATGTTCGGACGTTCGGAAAAGCTCCGAGCATGTTCAGTGTGCTACACAGCAAAGGATATGAGCCTACAGTATTACAAGGCAAAAAGAAAAAGAGCGAAAAAAATAAAATAAAAAATTATAGAACCTTAACACAAAATTATTTTATGGTCCTTCGCGATATCTGTTGTTGGAACAATACAAAAAAGATTATCATGAAAAATTAAAAACACTTTCCGACTTAAAATAAACATTAAACGGTATTAACAAAATATAAGCTGTTTTTTTTTTTTTTTATGTCTGTCCAAATGTAAAAATTGAATACACGACATACCTTAAAGTACAGATATGTCCGCCCTCCCCGCCCCCAAAAAATGAAAAATTCAGCCAATATGATAGCTTCTGTAAAAAAATCGTCAAAAATAACACCCCGACGTGTACCACTTCATTCAACAACTACGACTCTCATGAGCTTTATTCTTCCTTGTGGACATGTTTCCCTAATGGAGTGCCATGAGATTATCGCCCACCGTGGCTGCCGGCAGTCTCGTCAGGATGCTAACACCTCATCCAAGTGTCGTTACCATGCTGGCCTAGACGGGTACTGGGATGACTTATTTCATCAGCATCGTTCATAATGCCCCATGGGCACCTGCTCAACTTAATTTGACGACGTCATGTAGCTATGGTGTAATGTACCTCCGGGGTTTTATCAGTAGTTTGTTTCCCGATCATAAGTCAAAGTTTAAGCCTCGTGTTGCTACATAGGAATCTTCTCAAGCAACCCTATACACGACCATTCCTTCCACATCTTCTATCGAGGTATTGTCTGACTCTCAGCAGACCACCAATAGCCCTTCCACCTTCTCTGTCTCACCTCCTAGATCGTCGACATGTCTTGCCTTTAGGACAACTTGTAGTGTTACGTTAACGGCCAACTACGATATGGTGTGTTTTGTAATGATCCTTTCTTTTCGTTTCTTTATTTTTCATCTTGGAAAAAACAAGGAATACATTATCATGACTAATAATGAGATCGAAAATTCCTTAAAAAAAATAATTTAGCACTTTCGGTGACCACTACTCAGTTTCGTTAGTAGATTTTTAACAAAACGATACTTGGCAAAGTTATTTAAAAAAACAGCGCGAAGGCCAAACCAACCCAGCATCTAACCTGTCTAAAACAAAACTTAAAAAATATTAAAATTAAAAAAGAACCCCCACACTACCCTAATTTTTTGGTTTTGCCTTTTTCCAATCCTCTTGCCCACAGTTATAAGGAAAATTTTTTCTTTGTCTAACTAACAATCCTAAAAACAAAGAGAAGAATCTTTAGATGAGCGATATCGGCCATGGGACAATCGGTAGCATTAGGGACCATGCCCACCTACAGGTCGGGAGCAACCCCTGCATGTTCTCTGGGGAACACGGTGCTGGCTGCTACTGGGTTCCCTGTATCACTATAGTTAGGAGTAGTGGTAGGTAGGTAGTGTGAGGTGAAATTGAGAGAAAAAAATCGTTTACTTAAAAAATAAATAAATAAATAAAACAAAATCCATGTACTAGCCTCCGTTTAAATGACAAAGTGGATCCTTCTAGGCATTGACAACCCACATTGGCACTCTCCATCTGAAACCATCCCTCTTGCCTCCTACCGCGGATAACGGCAACCGAGTGCCCTAGTTGAACTACCTAGCCGTAGCGGATCTGCTGGGATGGCAGATCTCGCTTTCCGTCAACCAGAAAGAAGGTTGAATTCCTGTGTACCAGATCACTTACCATCCGGGGGAAAAATGAGGGTGTATCTTCAAACAAAAGGAAGGAAGGTGAACCTGCCACCAAAATGGCGAGCGATGGACTGGTGGAACTGTTTATAAAGCGGATGGGAGCTCAAAACACCAGTACCTTTGCCCACTTGGGAAAAGAGCGCGGTGGTTAACACGAAAGTACAGGCCGACCGAGAAATAACTGGCGGCGGTGGGCAGGTACATCTGCGTGGAAGTAAATTCCCGTGGCACGCAGGGCAATTTCAGGCCCGTGCCCAATGTATGGGCCAAGTACTCGCGGTTGAAGAGATCCATTACCTGGCACCAGTCAGTTTGATGATACCACTTCAGGGTCATGGTCCTCTACGAAACGAAGGCAAAATTGCATCTGTAGATTGGGTACCTCTATACAAAGGTTGAATGCTGCACCCAGTCCCAATGCCCAACTTGAATGTATACCCAAGCCCTGTTTCCCAACCGTTTTTCTTCAACACAACTGCGTGCGCGCCATGTCCGGCAGGATGTACCGGTCTGCCTGTTCGCAAAACCTATCGAGGCAAAACGGGTCATTCGCGTTTTGCCTGGATGTGCCCTACTTTTCCGGTGCACCCATATATATAGGGGTATCCAGGTCCCACAGGCCCTTGGTTGGAGGGCGCAAAATTATGCTCATGCCCAGAAACTGGGCAGCCAAATTGGGTATTCACATAGTTCGCCTTGGTATGTGCATAATTTAAGCCCGCTGGTCGGTGGGTATAACTGCAATTTGGCAGTACCAACCTTGGCCCATTGTTCCCCGGCAGGCAAATAATTTACACAGGCCATTTCCGGGGTATAGATGCAGTTCGGACGCCGGGACTGGGTATGGGGTACAGATGCACTTCACACACACAGGGGAAGATACATGTTCTACTATTCATAGTAGAGGATGTAACTTGCCACTATCTATGTGAAGATGCTTTGACCATTCTTTTTGTTCTCTCAGTAGCGCGCTGAGGCC
>BFEA01000402.1:321162-333118 GCA_003427395.1 Chara braunii
TACATAGTACATAGTACGTATGACCCTATGACTCTTTCAGCAATGACATTGTACATACACATAGTGCATAAAACATAAGTACATGAGTACATAGTGCATAGTACATATGACTCTATCAGCAGTGGCATCTTGCATAGTACATAGTACGTATGACTCGATCAGCAATGACATTGGCTTGTGCTTTTTTCCGGAGAGAACACATGGTAGACAGTGCATAGTACACGTGGTACACATAGTACACAGTACATAGTACGTATGACTTGATCAGCAATGACATTGGCTTGTCTTTCCTTTGAATAGTTTTTCAGAGAGTGTGTGTGTGTGTGTATGGTGCTAAAAATAGAACACCAGCTGAGAATTCCGTGCTGGCGGCGTACAGAGATCTCATACTTCGGTTTTTGAGTCCTTTTCATCGATTTTTTTTTTTGTTTTTTTGTTTTGTTTTTTGTTCTTCTGTAGAGAAGATATTGTGCAATGGGTGAAGAAGAAGAGCGAGGCGATGTTGACTACGATTTCCACCAAAGAGGAATTGACTGAGTTTCTTGGTAAATATCCCGCAGCGGTCGTGGGGTATTTTACTGAATTCAAGGCAAGCTCCCTACCTATCTTGCCACCCATCCTGTTTTTTTTTTTTTTTTTTCCTTTGTTTTTTTTTTTKTTTTTTTTTTTCCCACCCATCTTGGGGGAAAAAAATAAAATCATGTATCCTTATCTTCGCTTAGCTGTTTGAAGGGGCAGCAAACAATCTTGAGAGTGTATCTAGAGAGCTAAACAACCTTCCGTCTTTTCTGTGTTTTTTTTTGCTCTTAATCTGTTGCGTTCATATGTTTCCATCTGTATTCGAACTCAGGTCTGTATTTCAACGGTTCATATGGTCCCCTCTCCGGGCCCGGGCCCATCCCGGCCACCTGGGATGTCGATAGAATGGATGTAGGTGGGTGGGTGGAACAATGGTGGATCTTGGGTCTGTTTGGTCGGTTTGGATTGTCCGGTCATCCTTTTTTTTATATTATTATTATTATTATTATTATGATTATTGTTTTTTTTTTTTTTTAAATTTAAAGAAGCTGCGATCTATTCATGTGGAGTGGCACGTGCTGGGAAAGCGGCCCTGCGTCTCTTTTGTTCTGGTCACCCTTTTTTTTATATTAGAAGCTCCGATCTGTTCATGGGAAGCGGCGCTTGCTGGGAAACAGGCCCAGCGTCCCGATCGTTCCCGTCAGCTGGTTCGTGTTGATTCAATCATTCTGATGACCTTCCTTCCTGTACTATGTGCGAGTTCTTTCTGTTGTTGTTGTTGTTGTTGTTGTTGTTGGGAGGAAAATGGGGTCCTTATGGCACTGGCTCCATATCCATTCTGGGGAGCATCAGTCCGGGTTATTTATTTATTTATTTTTGGCCTTTTTCTTTTCTACTTGTGCGATGTGCAGTTTGGGAATTGTCATCATCATTCATTATTTGGTGATCGCCACACCTATGTATTGTGTTTTTTTTTTTCCCTTAAAAAAAAAAAAAAATTGCGGGCCCAACGGCCAAGGCAATTTGTATATTCAGTATAAATACAACGTTAGTCAGGGGCCAACTGTTTTTTTTTTTTTTTTTTCCCACCTTAATTGTTCTATTGTGTTCCCAAATGACCTGCATGATATGTGTTGAGAATTCAAATACAAATACTCTTGTCTCATCGGACTTCCACTCTCCTGATTAATTGGCGAGAATCCGCAGTGCATGGGTCCTGGGGACCATCTCACGCAGATGTGTACATGTCATGCATCATCCTCACACACCACGATCAATAGTCTCAAGTCATAGACAAAGGTAGATGAGAAGAGGACCGAGTTTCACAGCTTATATTATCAAAAATATGAATACAAAGYGTTTCAAGGTTCCCYTGAGTCCAGCGCTCATCAGCGCAACACCAATCTCTTGTCAACTCATCAATATGACTTCCAGTGAATCAGCGCTACTCCTGCAGATAGTCTCCAAGTCATCAATATGGACACTACTCMTCAGCGCCACCTCTGCAGGTCACATCCAACTCAGGTAAGTATCTTCCATAGCCGAAACTTGAATGAACACTCTATATCTCAGTCCCTTCCTCTTACGATGCATACACATTCTCTATTCATGAGGATCTACTCTGAATACTACTCATAACTATCACTACTAACCCTCTAGTACTAATACTAACTGCTGGGCAGCTATGGCTGCATTCTTTCCAGCATACAAGCTTCTCCCTTCACTCAGCGCATCTTCTCCTTCCCTCTCTCTTATACACATCTAGATGTGTATAAGAGACAGTCCCAGTAGAGTCCCAATGAAGTTCAACTGCTGCTGAGGCCTCCTGGCCTGGATTTGGACTTGAAAGTCTGGATCTGGACTGACCCCTGGACTTAGACCAGAACTGGGACTGTGCCTATTGACTTTACTTTCGGACAGGCAYAACTCTAAACGAACAGACACATTCCTTTGCACGAACAGGTACACTGTCTGCACGTACAGACACATTCTTACCCGAACAGACATGACATACACAGCTCCTGGTGAACAGGTAAGTCCTTTGACAATGCCCTTTGCCTTAGATTTAGATGTGCCTGTTGACAGAGAACTTGACCTTTGACCTGCTTTCACGTTTCTGAGCCCTGGCGAGATACCTTTTCACAATGCTTTACTTTTTCAAGGCCCGTGCTTCTTTATTTTTACAAGGCCTGAGGCCTATATCGGTAAAGGCCCTTTTAGCAGAAAATCTGTCTGCTGCAGACCCCCTGCCTACAGTTCACTGGGGAGTTGTCGATGGCGACATATAATATAGACATTCATGATACATATATGAAATTATAAAATTATAAAATTATAAAATTATAAAATAAAATTATAAAATTATAATTTATAAATATATATGGTTTGTGACACTCTGACAAAGCAGCCTGTCACAGGACCGCTGTTTCTTGTGCTTTTATTGGTTTCTGTGAATGTTTCATCCGGCGGTTTTCTGTGTCAAAGTATATAAGTTGCTGGCGTATGATGGGTGTGAACCTACTTTCTTCTGTAGAGTCTGCCCTCTGGTCTGGGTGGTCGATAGTCCGCGCTACTTCCTGTCACAGGTATCTTGAGAGCAGTGGTTGTGCGCAACTCAGGCATTCTCACACTAGGACTCTTTTTGACCAACTCAGGATGCGATTGCAGCCAGATGCATGCAGATCCGGCTGTAATTGAAGTCAGATTCATTTAGGAAAGTGCTAGTGTGACTATGCTTTTAACGCAACCTACTGTGCGGCAAGCTTTTCCGAACCGCCAGTGGCGCGCACTGTTTTTCTTTTTTGGCTGGCCCGGCCATCCATTGTGGTGTGGTAGGCCAAGTCTCCACAGTTTTTGTAGGCGACGAGTTTCTTTTTGAGCAACGTTGGGATGGACTCTGTTGTGGTCTGGGAGGCCTCCCAGACCACAACTTAAGTGTATCAGTTGTTGGGCAATCTGTGATGCTTAATCACAACTTGCGTTAGTAAGATTATCACTTGTGGTATCACCATTGGTTAGGGATGGACTCTGCAGACTGTAGAGGGTGCAGCCTCCTGATTAGTGAGACAGGGAAACGCTGACGAAACGTTGGTCACAGCCCCTCTGTTTCGTCTCCTCTTCTCCCTTTCTGCCTACAGCTCCACCAGGGAGTTCTCTGTGACTGCATATATGTATATATATGTGTATATGTAGATATGTGTATATCTATATGTATGTAATATGTATGTATGTATGTACGCATAATCAGTCTTCTTTATACCGAACCTTTGTTCTGCTTGGCACACCTCTCGCTTGTCCTTCGTTGACTTGCTTTTGGTTTTGCCGTCCTTCCTTGGCTTGCTTTTGGTCTTGCCCTCCTTGGCTGGCTTGATTTTGGTTTTGCCCTCCTTGCTTGTGGACTGTGCAGCGGGTACATTGGTTTTGCCCACCTTCCTTGGCTTGCTTTTGGTTTGGCCCTCCTTGGGTGGCTTGATTTTGGTTTTGCCCTCCTTCCTTGCGGACTGTGCTGTGGGTACTTTGGTTTTGCCCTACTTCCTTGGCTTGCTTTTGGTTTGGCCCTCCTTGCTCGACTATCCAGGGTGATGCATGGAATGTTTTCTGCGAATTTGCGAAAGAAGATGACACCCTCACTTTTGGGCAAACAAACAATGCTGAAGTAGCTGCGGCTGTGAACATTATATCTGAGGCACCAGCAGTTGTCGTGATCAAGCATGAAGATGAGAAGTGGGTGTTGTTTGGTGAGTTACAACGCTTGAGCTTGGTTGTTCTTCATTTGAGCGAGTGGTGTGGGGTATTTGGGGGGGGTGCGGGCAGGTTGAGGTTGGAGGGGGGGGGGGGGGGGGGGGGGGGGGGGGGGGGGGGGGGGGGGGGGGGAGGAAAGAGTTTTGCAGTTTATCAACTTGAATGTGTGGGGTATTTGGGGGGGTTGCAAGGGGGGTTGGGGTCGGAGGAGGGGGAGGCGGGAGGGGGGTGGACATTTTTGCAGTTTATCAACTTGAATGTCTTTTATGTATTTTCCTACATGGCATTCCTTGGTTCGATGTTAAAAAAAAAAAAAGTGACCACAATTAACATAACCACTCTCAGAGGGGGGGGGAGAAGGGAATGAAACGGTGATGCAGTTAGTGGATGCCATTTTAGTTTGAACCTGGTGGTGAAAGTGGACATATTCGTTATGGAATGGAAGCCGAAAAAGCCACATGTGTCTTGCTGTGGTGAGTTTTTTTTTGTTGTGGTTGCCCTTTGGTTTGCACGAAAGACCCAAATAGGTAATTTGTGTGCAAGTTGGGAATCCTTTCACTTCGTCCTTCAATTGTCACACAAGTCCTTCACTTTGTCCTTCACTTGAGCTTGCACACAAATCCCTCACTTTGCGAACAGGTCCTCCAATTTCTCCTCCACGTTGCACACACGTCCCTCATTTTGTCCTTCACTTTGCATGCATGTTACTCGGTTTGTTCTCCAAGTCACACACGAGTCCTTCACTTTGCATACAAGTCCTTCACTCTGCTGACAAGTGCTTCACTTTGCTTTGCACACCGAGCTCCTCACTGTGCACACAGGTCCTTCCTCTTTGTCCTCCATTTTGAGCCCAGGTGCTTCACTTTGCGCTCCACTTTGTGCACAAGTCCTTCGCTTTGTCCTCCACTTTGCACACATGTTGTTCACTTTGTTCTCCAACTCGCATACAAATCCCTTTAGTTTGTTCTTCACTTTGCACTCAAGTCCTTCACTTCGTCCTTCAGGTTGCACCACAAGGCTTCATTTTGTCCTCCACTTCGCTCATCGCTTCGCACACAAGCCCTTCGCTTTGTAGGCAAGTCCTTCATTTTGCACCAAGTCCTTCATGTTTTCCTTTGCTTTTGCATACATGTGCTTTGTAGAGAAGTCCACTTCAGCTTTCGTCCTTTTTTATTCGCAATCGTTACAAGGGTAAGGGCGTACTCACACTAGCAGTATGTCAAATGTATCTGACCGGATTTACGGCCATGCCTGGATTTATCAGGCCGCAATTCTGTCCAGACTCCAGAAACACGTAAAAAGGTCGTAGTGTGAGTATGCCCTAAGCTTGGGGACCACGTTGGTATTGTTGGGCATCTGTTGACGTCGGCCTCCATGTGTGCAGATGGGAAATTCGAGTACGACGACCTCTACAATTTCTTCCTTGGAAACAAGATGCCCCTTGTCAGCACCTACTCTGCCGAAATCGCCGATAAGCTGTTCTTGAGTCCTATTCAGCGGCAGGTAACGCAACTTTTGAAATGCTGCGATCTTCCTTTTTGCTATCTCTTTGCCGTGTGTCCCCATGTCGTCCCCAGTTTTTTTTTTTTTTTTGGTTAACACAAGAAACTCAGCTCTTTTTATTATCACACAAAGAAAAGAAGTTGGGGGGAGAGGGGGGAAGAGATGGGCAATGGGCAATGGGCAATAGTGAGTACCTCAAAGAGACACAGCATCTCACACAAATGGAGACACATCATTCGCACATCACAATCCACTTCGACAGCAAAACCCAAAGGCGGGTATTAATAGGAAGAATTAACATCATAAGCCACCGCCACCGCCACCGCCCACTGACCATCACACCCAAATCTCCGGTCAAAACCCAAAGGCAGCATACCGACTATTGTCGGCAGCTGCTAAGGTCAGCTGTGAAAGAGGATTGATACATGTTACGACTACCTATTTATAGTACGACGTAGCGAGCCAAACAAGCGCCTACCTACTGAACAAATTCTCAAGGACCTACTGAACAAAACTTCTGACCAGACTGGCAGTCAACTGCCAAATCTGGCCCCTCTTTGCAGCAAAATTTTCAAGGACCTTAACGAACAGAGCTACCGGAAACCCTTTCCTACAGTACACCACCTTCAACAAAACAACCTGGACTGGTATCTTGGAACGAATAGTTGTGTTCCTATCGATTCGGTGCAGCCACCCAGCTATTGCCGCCGCTTTTTGGCTTCGCGAGGACCAGGACGAATAATCCTGGCCTGCACGAATTGCCAAGGGTAGCCCTTTTTCCAGTTCCTGTTCATTCCGGACCCTCTGAAAGCAGCCCAGAAAAGGTGCCTTGTCTCAAATCACCAAGGAGCAGCTCAAAAATTCCCAACTCCCGGTACCGTCATCAGTTCTCACCAACGTAAGGGTATGGGGATAACAACTTTCAAAACTCCTTCGAATTTTATCTGCCACACACAACGATCTTCCCGAACCCTTCCTACATTCTATGAATAGGGAAACATCGTCCATCAGTCATGTTCCATGGACCAAAGTTCGGTCCCTTCCCAGTGTATTCAGGAACAGCCACTCCGATCTTGCGCACATAATGCATGCTAGAGGGGGGCTCATGCTGCTCCCCATCGGGATACCCAAGACCTGTTTAAGCAGGATATCCGATGCTCGAGTGTAGGTGTGCTTAAGACTAAACAGCACATACAGTCTGATTTCCTTGAAGCTAATCGGGCACCAACCCAACTCACGCTTGCCCCTACCCAAAGATGCCCCACGTCCCCTTGGGTTCACCCATACCTGATCGTGTCCTGATTCAGACAACCACTGCAATAACCATTCCACAGACTTGATAATTGCATCGTGCGGCAATCTCGAGAACATGTCTTTGATGTCGTAGGAAGCCCCCACAATCATCCTATTTGGTTTCCTGGCCACTCGCTGATTGACACGATCCAATCTCCCCGCTAATTCACCCACTGATCTCAAATTAAAATGCTGTCCATCAGGCAAAGCATTTAACAGCCCGTTTAGTGCTTTAGCCACCTTTCTGGAGGCCACGGCTCCGGGTTCACCGAAGGTAGGGCAAATCGGGCGAAACCTTTCCAAGTCCTTGTGTTTGGGTATAACGTACCCTTTCCCCGCCGTTCCCTTACCATCCCACTTTCCCAGATGCTGAAAACCTAGCTGCTTGTATTCCGACCGTGCCTTATCCCAAATTTCAGATTCGTCTGTATCTGTCACGACATAACAGCTACTTCTGACAAACAAGTTTTGCATCGCTTCATGATACAGCCTTGGGCAGATGACCACCGTCTCCCCGGGATTTCTGTCAACAGGTGTCAGGACCAAGCCCTGGTACATCCTTTTCACCCTTCTCACTTCTTCAATCAAAAGCTCATCGCCACGCAAAATGGTCTGGTTAAAGCAAACGGAAACTTCCTCCTTTGTGAAATCAAAGTTCAACATCTTACCACACCCCCATTTAGAACATGAGTCCCTCAACTCCTGACACAACTGATCCACCCTAAGAGCTAGCACAGCCCTAGGTATATTGCAACTATTGTGTATCAATGGTGGAGATCGAACGTCCTCCCAAACTCTACAGCATACGTGGCCATTGATCCTTGGCAGCGGATGACCTGTACATGCACAGGTTGAAACCTCCCAACGAGAAAACTGTCGGTGATTATGTAGAACGTCAGCAACAGAAGGGTTCTTGACCCAAACGGTCCTGACTTTCCGCTTTAAGGTACTCTTGACACACGAGGGAATTGAGGCTTGATCGATCTTTCCATCTAACACCCGTCGTACCCCATTCATACTAATACGATCATCAAATTGCACCTTAACTATCAACTTCTTACAAAAGTCAAACCCATACCCATTCTTAATGCCAGAATTCACAATACGTCGAAGCAGTGTTCGAGTCTGTTTTTTTACTGAAATCCTTGATGATCGGATATATTTCAGTAAGGAACTGCAAGTCGCAAGATGTTATCGTATGTCTTTTACAGGGAAATTTCAACAAAGAAATCAGAAAACGTTTACCCCTGCTATTCGTCTTCCTCCACCGCCGTAAATTTACAATAAGCAGGTCCTTACCGTCTTCCAACAACTCCTCACAATCACGAAGCATGCATACCTTTCGTCCCTTCTGAACCAACGTTTCACCAAACAGTCTTTTCACACTCTTCCAACCATCGACCCATGCATTACCACCACTAGACGTCAATAGAAATTGCCGACATCCCCGGTCATCCTGCTGTTTTAAAAGGTAATTCAGTTTAACGCTGGACGCCACGCCCTGGACCCCAAATTTCAGAATCCGAAGATCTTCACACCGTTCCCCAGCACCCACATTCTTTTTACGTTCTCGCTTACCAGGGCGGTGCTGGCGAGGTTGTGCGCCCCGCTTGCCCGCAGTATTCAAGGCAGGTGACCATCGACGAATGAAAAAGGACTCAGTGGCAACAAGGTCTTCGGTGTTAGAACACACAAGGGGTAGGAGGACATAATTTTCTCTACCAAATGTACGTAACCAACGATGAAAATGAGATGCGCTGTCCTCACGCACACATCTGTAATAGTGTTCGGTCCAACGTACATCCAGTTCCCGTTCAGTCTTTCCAACATAGATAGCTTTACAATACGGCGAGATCCCCACATACACACAATTCCTAGCTGCTTCAAAGCAATTCACTTCACGAATACAGAGATCATCCCAGTTTGTTACAAACTTCCTCCCCCACGGTATACATCCCCTACGTGTCAAAGCATACACAACCCATCGAAGACTTGCCTCTAGTTCTCTATTCACTCCTTGTATCTGCTTACGACGTCTGATAAGATCCTGGCAGATGGACCAAAGTTTATCCACCGACCCATTAGCTCATGCCTCCTCATCGCTGCTTGCGTCCGACTGAAAGGAGGATGACGACTCATCCTCAGAACTGCTTGACGGAATCGTCGTAGCCGTAGCCACCGGGGGAGCCTTTCCCGCTTTCCCACTGAAGACCTTGGACGCCCTGGATTCAGCCAGCGCAGCAATCGCCTGTTGCTTTCCAACATACGGTACCATCTCTCGCTTACACAACTCCTTCACCTCCTTGTAGTCAATCGCTTCAAGCTGCGCTATCATCTCATTTACATACCTTTGCCTCGGATCCGGGCCTATGCCCAGTTCAATATCCTTGTCCAAATTCCTCGGCTGTACTGCAAGTCTCTCACCACGTGGTCTTCCTCGGGCTTTTCGAGTCCCGTACATCTTGCGAGCCGTACGCGTAAGGGGTGTGATAGCTGGCTGAGTCTCCTCTTCCTCTGACGCTTCAGAACTAAGGCTCATACGTCTTGCGCTTGCACGTATAGCTGTCGTGCCCCCTTCACTGTCCGACTCGCTCGAAGGCCGAGATTGCCTGATCTTACGCTTCATCCTCCGCGCCCTCTCAGCTCGAGCACGTTTGTTCTCAATGTTCTGCTCTTCACGCGGTGCACCCCATCGCCTCGACATCTGCATGTCAATGACCCGTGCCACTCTCAAATCATTTTCCTGTCGCTCCTGCTCCTGCTTCAGTTGTTTTTTACGTCGCCGTTCCTCTTTCGCAAGCTCTTCACGTTGTTGCTTCTTTCTCTCCTCTTTCTCCTCTCGTCTCTTTTTCTTTGCTTCCTCCTTAGCGAGTAGGATAGCCACCAGATCGCTAGTGGCATCACTTTTTTGTTCCGTTCTTGGACGATATCGGATATCCGCTGATGGTGAAAGTCTTGGTGGTTCCCAATACGGACGCCGTGGTGACGCGGAGCGTGCTCGGTATTCCCGAGGCCTTTCCACCTCACGCCGTTCACTTCCGTCTCGTCGTCGATCCGCCTCTTCTTTTTCCCGCCTCCAATAACGGCCGCAATCGCGAGCATAATGTCCGTACTCTTTACACGAGTAGCATAGAGGTCCACGATTTCCTCCGGAATAGCCACCAGGTTCACCTTCAGGTTGCTTGCTCCCGCTAGTGGAAGCCATGTCGGAACGACTCATGCAGCTACAGAATCCTGAGATCTTCAAAACCCTCGAAGGCCTTCAATATGCAGAGCTTCGAAATCCAAATTCAAACACCTCCAATAGTCGCCGGTCTTAACCACCGAATAGAGCGGCCACCCTCCACCGGTTATTAAGTGCTTGCGCAATGGGCAATAGTGAGTACCTCAAAGAGACACAGCATCTCACACAAATGGAGACACATCATTCGCACATCACAATCCACTTCGACAGCAAAACCCAAAGGCGGGTATTAATAGGAAAAATTAACATCATAAGCCACCGCCACCGCCCACTGACCATCACACCCAAATACTGGGGCGATTACCCAGCTTAGGTGCAGGCGTTGGGAATTATAGTAGTCCAGTTGCAGAATGGCCAACTCCAGACCGCCTCGCTGACATTTCCCAACCCTGGGAAAAAGGCGGAGGCACGAGGCCAAAAAACCAACCAAACAATCCATGAGAGAAAAACAATAAAACGCCTTCACGACCTAAAATAGCCTCACCAGCCAAAATATAATCCTTGTCTCCAAAACTAGCCTACTCCATGCCCCCCACCCCTATAGCCGGTGGGGAGGGGTCACTGCTTCCAACCCCTTTTTCACTACCACACTGTCTTCCACACACGTCCCTCTGCCTGTCTCCTGCAACCGAACCGAGCAACTGAGTGCCAGCTTGCAAGTGCTGCTTTACCTACCTATTAACAAAAGTAGAAGTAAATAATTTAAGACAACAGAAAATAAAAGAAAAGGAACTCAATCAGCCGTTGAGCAATCTAGTAACGAGAGGGGGGTTGACGAAGAGGGCAGAGGGAGAGAAGGGGGCTAAGAGGGAGAGAAGGGGGGTAAGAGGAGAGTCAATCTTGAAATAGCCAGGGGTCCAGGCTTTTAGCTGGGAGCCGTCCGTTCGTCACTTTGCAGAGATGGCCACCCACCAAGGGCCCCTGGCTATGGGGGTTGAGAAGGGAGGCAGAGGGTTTCTCTGAACGAGAGAGGGGTGGAGAAGGGGGGGCAGAGGGTTTCTCTGGACCATTTCCGTGCTGAAGTTACCTTGTTTTTTTTTTTCTACGCCAGTCTGCCTGAATGGCCTGGTGGCGTGCGAACAGTTTGAATGTCCGTCGAATCCCGCGATTAGTCCAATCCTTCCTTGCCTTGGAAGACTTGATCCTTGTGACTCTGCCATATGACAGCAAAACAAACTGCACAAATTGATTGGGCCACGTAGCCCCAGCCTTTTTGACTTCTTTATACCCCACTTGGAACGCCGCCCAGAAGGGACCACTGTTTGGGCCCCCAGGGAAAAACGCTGTCCCCGAAATCCGATTCCAATGATTAATCCACCAAATCCAAATGCGGGCTGAAGCAGGACAACCCCACCACATATGTACCGTTGATTCAAAAGCCCGACTGCATCTTGGGCGGGTGAGGGTGATTGCCTTTCCTCGTTCCGCTAACATACCCCCCTCCGAGGGGGTGGAGACGAGTGACAATAACCATATAGGATAGATGCATGCATTTTCTTTGCAATCGAATTCAACTGATTCCAGCAGGACACATGAAAGATCTATCAATTTCTTCAGGCGGAAGAGCTGTAAGTTGTGACCATCTAGCATGAGCCACCTCCTGTGGATTTTTTTGGTGGTTGAATCAAGTAAAAGGGCCTTTACCCGATATAGGCC
>BFEA01000402.1:363428-375671 GCA_003427395.1 Chara braunii
AAAAAAAAAAAAAAAAAAAACAGTTGCTCTCTCATTGGCCCTTGCCTGCAGGCCAGGTCTTCACATATATTTTGTTATTTTGTAATGTTTTTTTGAAACCCTTGTTGAATAAGGCTCTTTCTATCTGTTGTGAAGGCACACACTGTTTTTTGCACTCCCCTGCTCTCCACAGTAGTAGTAGTAGTAGTAGTAGTATGGATTCCGTACATCTGGGCCTAAGTCCTCCTCTGTGCAAGCACAGATTCGAACCGGCGACTTCGAAACTCTCAGGAGTGTGTGATATGCTGCGGGACACGGACTTGCTTGCCTTTAGTTGTGCAACAGTTTGAGAATATAGAAAAATACACGTTCAACTGCACAAGCTTTTGCAATGCCGTCAATCTAACTATCACTGACTCTGTCTGCACTTTGTCAGGACCGCTGGCTTGTGCTCTTATCGCCTCCAATAATCGGTCTCCAGCAGACGTTTTCGGGGAAAACGAAACGGAAAAAAAAAGGTGGACCGCTGGCTTTCTATCTGCAGTCGGAGACCTTTTTGAAGGCGCATCAACAACCGTGTCGCACACCCTCCATCCTTAATATGCTTGTCGAAAAAAAATATGTGTGAATATATGCACCTAGCTTTCCCGGGTCGCGTGGCCGGGTGGCCCAGGCGCCTTCCCGGAGGGGGGGGGCACACCCAGGGTACCCAGGGCTTGCAAAAAATGCACTCTTTTTTTTTTTTCTTTTTTTTTTTTGACTTCGGTGTCTGTCTGCGCTTTCTTAGTACTGCCCGTATGCAGCCTCGTTTCTATGTCCTATGCATATGGATTTATGTGTGTGTTGGGGGCAGGGGCGCGGAGAGGAGGGTGAGGGGAGGGGGTGCAGGAGTCTGAGCAACTCTGTCCTGCTGGTCTCAGCAGCAGACTCGGTATGAGTGTGGACTCAACACTCAGACTCAGTCCGCTGCTCCCCGTGATTCCAAACAGCCATGCAATCAAACTCGAAGTCATGTTCTAAAGAATGCCAACCTGAAAACAACGTAAGTGGCAAAGTGCAGCCGACAGTTTTATAGCATCTGTTGCACGGACTTAGAGGTCTTATCAATTGTAATCGACAGTGAGCCTCCATTGACATATCATGGCAACAGACGTCTTATCAATTGTAATCGACAGTGAGCCTCCATTGACATNATCGACAGTGAGCCTCCATTGACATATCATGGCAACAGACGTCTTATCAATTGTAATCGACAGTGAGCCTCCATTGACATATCATGGCAACAGACTAACAGTCGTAACAAAGGAAGAAGAAGAAGAAGAAGAAGAAGAAGAAGAAGAAGATGTACAAGAAGGAAGAGGCACGACATTGATTGCCTTGGAATCAAAAGGGATTAACTGTGGGAGAAAAACACCACTTCGACTATGACCATTGAACATCATCAGCCCATAGACCGGTGCAAGTGTAGGAATTCCAGCTTCCTCTCCCGATGAGCCCTATTCCCAGTCGCTTTCCCGACCATCTTCATCACTCTCATTGCCGCTTTCCTCCACATCCGTTGGATCATTTTCCACGACCCTTGCCGTCCTCGCCACCTTATTCTTCGGCCACTTCCACAGGCGTGTCTCCATACCGTCCACTGTGAGTGCAGGGCCCCCTTCCCCCTTCCTCCATCGAGTGACATGCTCTTCCACCTCACCCCCTTCACCACCATCCTCGCCGGCCGTAGGGCATGCTGATGCAGCTGGCTGAAGCAGGTACTTTCGCCCCCTTTTCCTTGCCAGTTTCGGACCAGTGTCAAGCTGCACCGTCTTCCTTCCTGACAGACTCACGGTCAAGTTGTCGTGCTGCACGCCCCGGACCTGCGCAGGGAAAGGAAGGGGTTTGAACCACACCCGGGACGGCTGCTGCACCAGGTGGCCGCCTGGAGTACACTCAAGCGACTCCCGTTGCACTCCCTTTTTCATTTTTCTGCTACTGCAGCGGATTGTGCTCTCGTCGCTTCTGCGGACCATAGTGGTCTTGCCGCTGCTGCTGCTGCTGTCCATCCTGCTTTGTCTGCTGCTGCTGCTGCGGTCCATCCTTGTGCTGCTGCTGTTGCAGATGAGTCCCTCTTCTTGTTGCTGTTGCTGCTCTAGTCCTTCGTGTTGTTGTTGTTGCTGCTGTTGCTGCCCATCCTTTTGCTGCTGCTCCTACTGCTGCTGCAGTCGTCGTGCTGTGGCTGATGCCGCTGTTGCCGCAACACATCCGCTCGCCCTTCCGTCGTGCTGTGGCTGATGCTGCTGTTCCCGCAACATATCCACTCGCCCTTAAATCTGCTGATGCAGGCCTTCCTCTTATCGTTGCTCCTGCAGTCCTTCCTCTCGCTGCTGCTGTTGCTGAACTTTTTCCTCTTGTTGTTGCTGTTGCGTGCCTTCCATATGTGGCTGTTGCTGAACCCCCTCCGCTGGTAGACATCCGCCCATCCTCCTCGGAGGGGGGACAACCCTCGAATCCGTTGTTCCATGAGGGCGCGATCACGATGAGCACGGGACTGCGCCCTCGCCCTGTTAGCGTCGTCATCGAAGTCCATGTCCACTTCAACGCATGCGTTGAAGTCCATCCCCCGAGGCCGCAAGAACTCCAGGTCACTATCAAGATCACCCCGCTCCACGTTACGCGTGAGGTCGTCATCCAGTTCGTTACCGTTGCTGGCCTTTGGCGACTGCAACGTAAAGTTTTTGTCATCTTCCTTGCTCTCCTCAATATCCTCTTCCTTGTCGTCCACACCCATCTGCGCCTTGCCTTTGCCGCCATCAACAACTTCAACAACCTTTTTGTTCTTGCCTTTGCTTCTCCAAATAAGGTCCTCCCCATTATCAGTGCCGGTCGAGGAGCTTAATCCATCGACGACACGAGGCTTCAGGACTCTAGCTCGGGGGGTCTTTGCCTGTCGGGCCACTTCATCGTCACTCAAGTCTGCTGGAGTTGCAGACTTGGGCAACGCCGCAGGATCATTCGGCGTTGGTGCCTCCACATCGTCGAAGAATGTAGCCCACATGTCCAAGTACCTTGCCAAGCTTCCCGTACTCTTCTTTCTTCTTAATGTCCAGCAGCTGAAGATTCCAGTGGATGTACATTAACTTGGCGAGGCTGTCAGGCGACAGCGGTCCCCTCCTCTTGTCATGGTCAAGATCGAGAGAGGACCTGCTCCTCTCATAAGGGGTCGCAGTGCTCCACATCGATGTGACCCTTACAGCAATGTCTCACAAGTCCTTCTGAGAGCCCCCATGGAGGTTCCACCATTCGGAGGCTGTCATTTGAGCAAGGGGGCTGTCGAAATTTCGTTCTTTTAATGAATATGTTCTAAGTTTCATCGAAATCCTGATAAAATAGCTAGGTAAAGGAAAGCTAGAAAAGAGGAGTTAGAGCTACAGCGATTTGGATCCACTGATTCGCTGCCGAAGCCAATTTACTACTTAGCAAATCAGCCTATGAGCGCCTTTGACTGTGACGTGGCCGATTTGCTGAAGTACATGGGAAAGCTAGAAATCCTCGTAAATGCTAGCTGGGGAATCAGCCTCGTGAATGTTAAAGTACGAGGACGTAAGTCCCATCTTGGACACTCGAAGCCAATTCAGCAAATCAGCCTACGGGGGCTGCTTGTAGCCAAGAAATAGGTAGGCGAAGGGTGAAGCTGGGCATTAGGAGGCGTGCGGATCATAGCAAGAATGATCGACTACACGCTAAATGGATCGATGACCAGTTTTGTTTGTTTTGACAATCAGATCGAATGGCAGAATGAACAGAGGATGGAAAGTGTATGGGCCACAACGGACCGAGATGCACTCAGGACTACTGTCTTCACTTGAATAGATGGAGAAGCATGTGTTGAAGGTCCTCAATTCGTATGCCTTTGCACAAAGCACACAACGGTGATGCCCTAGACGTCCTTCTGGACACCAGTTTGCTGTCGGAACCGCCAGGTGCATAATCTGCCATAAAATAACTCGCTTGTTTGACTACAGACAGATCCATCAACAGTTTCCAGAAACGAGGCAGTGCTGACACCAGCCTTTCTGCCGTATTCTGTACCCAACCAGAAGCTATCCATCTTTTGGCCACCTGCCATCCTACATCTATCGGAGGACGAGTGAGCTGATACCCCAATCTCGTTGAATATTGGTATAGTTTGAGCAGTTTCCCGGGGGAGAGGGGATGTTTCCATGCCCAATCCCTTGGGTCCACCGTCAAGGAGTATGCTGGCAATGAGATAACGAAAGGTTTGACCGAGTGGCCCTGGGGCAGAAGTTGTTCAGTTTATGTTTCTGCGTAACATAGTTTTTTTTCAGATTTTGTATTTATTTTATTTTTTTTGGCTGTGACCTTCATTAGTCCTTGCACGGCCGGGCTGCCCGGGAAAATAGGGTGACCCGGGCGGCCCGGATGGTGGCCTAGGTTAGGCCCCAATTTTTTTTTATTTTTTCTTTTTGGCTGGGACCTTCCCTAGTCCTTGCACGGCCGGGCCGCCCGGGAAAATAGGGTGACCTGGGTGGCCCGGATGGTGGCCTAGGTTAGGCCCCAAAATAATTTTTGGCGGGGGCTGAACGCCTTCGGGTTCGGACCCCGAACGGCAACCCGAACGCTAGTACGTACGGAGGTCGGCCCGGGGCCCTCCGTACGTACGGGCTGGTGACCCTGATCAGAACAATAATCAGAATAAGAATAATACAGGAACACAAATAATAATAAGAGAAAAATAAAAATAAAAGTAATAATAATAATAAGAAGAATAATGATAACAATAAGAAGAAGAAGAATCACAATAATAATTAGAATAAGAATAATAATAACCCCATTTCCTGCAGGTGATGCTCTCCACCAATAGACTGGAGCAACCAGAAAGGCTGGTAGGCAGGGCTGCTCATATCACCCCTCCTAACAACTAGAGTGGGTTAAGAAAACAAAAAAAGTAATTATAATTATAATGATAATGATAAATAATAATCAATAATAATAAATGCAATCGGACTCGCTTTCAATCACACTTTACATGCATGCAAACAGGTGCGCAGCAAACTGGTGACAAGCGCCCGCTCAGAACTCAGAGATGTGGTAACCAAGAATACAGCTCAGATACAAGTTCACTTCAATGGCTATAGCGACTCAACAGGATCACCCTGGATATCCCACACGCGACACTCTGTACACACACACACACACACACACACACACACACTGCACGCTATCTACATCTATGGCGGCTATGGCCGCTGCTACCCTATTGCTATGGCTAAGCTCCTTCTCTCTTGCCCACTTCGTCTTCGGGCTCACTGCAGACCACCTCGCACAAGTCGTTGTGGCAGCGCTTCCGCATGGCTCAGGCAGGAATGAATGGATGGCTGGGCGCTGCCTCTTGATTTATACTTTTGTATGTTGTTGGTCTGCCCCTTTCCCTTGCCCGTGGTGCCCACAGTCCCATGCGGTACTTGCTTGACTGGACTAGGACTGACTGGGACCGGTACTGCTGACTGCATCAGTTTGCACTGTCAACTCGATGCAGTCGCACTGTTGACGTACTGCAGTCGGGCACACCACTTGCCCACTTGCCTCTGTCTAAACGTGAGCAAGTTTGAAAGGCCACTACTGGGACCTTCCGGAAGGCCGTGGACTTGGCCTTTCGATACTGTAGCAGCTATGACTTCCAGGCCTGACTAAGACTCCTACCCGACAGGTCTACAGATTGAACCCCTATAGCCTGCAGACCTACAATGACCTACCAACTGTTACAGATACACAGGTCGCGGGTTCAACTCTCGGGGTCGACACAGGTAATGTACACAGGTAAGGCTAAGTCTAGGGATCGAGCCCTGGGATCTGCATTCGCTACTGCACACAGGTGAATACCATTTCATAAATATAAATATAATAAATATAATAAATATAATAAATATAATAAATATAATAAATAATGCGAGGAATGACCCCTCGTGGGGCACTTGTCAGCCATGCACGTGTTCTGGGCTGAGGCCCCCAGCAAGCCCTGTGCCTGGCCTAAGTGAAGGCGGGCCTGAATATCCACGTGAGGCCTATTTCCGACATTTTTCCATATGTGGGAAGTCAGACAGTTGCGGCATGCCAGTTTGGTTACAGGGAAACATGAGCCTTCGGGCTCTTTCCAGAAACATGGGCTGCGCTGTACAGTTGAGCCCAGGGCCTGGGTGGTTGTGCCCTGGGCACACACAGTGTGAGGCCAACACACCACGCAGCGGCCACGAACGAATGAGAAAGCGGCATCGTCGTCACACATGAGCCGTGAGCCAATGAGAAAGCGGCGAACACTGGGAGGCTGCGTGGCTGTCTGAGTGTGCCTAACTGCACGAGGCCCAGACCAATATTGGAAACTGGGCCTGGGCGCAGACACCTGGGGCCCAACCGAAGGTACTGGGGTCCCCCGCACGCCTGGCCAGGCCAGCCAGCCGCGACATTCCATAAAGGAAAGTGTGAGCCTCTGCCAGAGGTATTCTGGCCTAGGCAGGCAATGCGGACACGCTGCTGCGTCGCTGCGCAAGTGTCTGCATGGGCGCTGGTGGTCAAACGCGCGCACGTGCGCTGAGGTGAGGGGCACTGCAAGGGCAGCGGGCACACAGCAGCCATAGCCGGGCTGCAGGAGCGCAAGGCAGGTGATGGTGAAGGTGGTCTTCGGGTAGGAGGCGCATGATGTGGAGAGAAGAAGGCTGATGATGAGAGGAGAGAGAACATACCTGGTGTATGCTGGTGATCGGCATTGGTGTTGACGTCACGTACATTGGTCTTCGACTTCAGAGTGATCCAATTGCAAGAACGTTGATAGGCTAGATAGGCTGAGTAGGATAGGCTGGGCGCTGGGTGCCAGACGTTAAGTGCGACATTTTTGGATACAGTGTTGGTGTGACAAGAGAGTGGCAACATTGACAGCTGAGTTCATTGTATTGCTTTTATGCGGACGGTATCTTGGTGCATTGCAGTCTCTGCTTGGTTCACAACTATCTGAGCTACTTAGTGATTTTGCGACTTGGATTTGCTCTCACTCATATTGCACAAATGGTAGAGTCTTCAGGTCACATGTCATAGATCACGGGTTCGAGTCTGGCTGGGGACTTTGGGGGGGGGGTTCTTGTCCAGCTTGGCCTGTCATCTCTTCAAATGAACACATAGTTCCCTCTACATAGCACTGCACATATCTGGCCTTTGGGCACATACATCTCGCTAGAGCACACATAGACTGCACGTATCTGGCCTTCGGGCGCATACATCTCGCTATACAGGTACACAGAGCACACACAGCCTTCAGGCAGATACAAAAACACATGGCCCTATGGGCTCATACAAGCATACATAGCCTCTGGGCATACACACACAGGCCCTATGGGCTCATACAAACATACATAGCCTCTGGGCATACACACACAGGCCCTATGGGCTCATACAAGCATACATAGCCTCTGGGCATACACACACATACACACAGATTACAATACTTGGCTGGGGGGGTCTATCAGGTATGTGACGGGGTCTACTAACGCATGGCTTAGCTGTAGGATAGGGGTAGGGATATAAGTTCCTCCGGCTAGTCTGAGCTCCACCTAGCCTTGGGTAAGCTAGGGGAAGGACGGTAGGATGTGTCCGCGGCCGCTGGCCTGCCTTGCTTAGGTAATCCTGCTGGGTAGACTCTCTGAATTGGGCCTGTAGAAGATTGCATGAGCCTGGCGTCCGAAGTTCCCGTACGGCAAGGTTCGTCCGCTTCCGCTTCCATCAGGGCTGGGAGGTTTGCCCTGCCTTGGTGCTTGTCACTGCTATCAGGTCCAAGTTGCCCTCGATACTGGTAGGGTGATGTTGGTCCTGAGTGCTGGTCACACTGAGGTAGGATAGTAGGGACACGGGGGTGCGCTAGGAGTATTGATGTGGGGATGGGTAGGGTAGGTGGCCTGCCTATCCTGTCAGGACAACCATTGGCTGCCGCTACTAGCAATCACCGCGTGTCTGGTCCTTGGCCTTGCAATAAGAATAATAGTTATTAAAAAAAAAAAAAAAAAAAAAAGAGCAACAGGCAGCCCTGCTTGACAAACCACTCTCGTAGACGGAACTTGAAGCGTTTGTTGGGCAGAATGGAGAATGAAAAAGGTCTTGGAGTCGATGGGGATGACAGAAGAATTCCGGGTCCGTTTCTGGGCCCATTTCTGGGTAGATCTAGCGGAAGACCTCATGCAGTTTGTCAATGACAGCTGGCACGAAGGAGTGGCCAGAAGATGAGATAACAGTACACTGCCAGAATCCGCCGGCAGCCAAACGGAATATAGAACGGGTGATCTCCGTCATGAACAGCCGGAGGCGTTCTTACCACTGTGACCGTGATGCGGTGTTCAATACTCAAGCCATACCGGTCGTGCAATTCGACCCAGCCCAGCACAGGTGCAATGCACACACACTCAACACGCACGGGCAGCCATGAGACCTTCCGTGGGCCCACGGTCGCCCTACATGCCCGTGGGCCCACAGTCGCACTACATGCATGACCTATGTATGCATGGAACCAGAGCCTGGGCCCCTCTACATAGGTTTCTCTTGCTTCCCGACAGAGTAATATTGGCAATCTGGACCCCCTTGCGGCTTTTACAACAAAGGTTTTGTCATATACCTGATTGGGTGAGATGGAGAGATCGTCTGCTGCTCGGTAGCGTGATAGTGTAATCTGAAATTTCAGTTCCATCGATTTTGCTGGTCAGCAGGGGGACTGGTTGGTAGGGGGCTGCTTCGTGTATCAATTGATCTGGCCGGGGCTGCTACGTAACCTGATGCGTTTTGTGAATCTTGTTTACTCACGTGGTAGGTAAGGTGTGACATGTGGAATTTCAGTGGGGGTTCATGGTGCTATTACATAATTTAATTTCGTTAGGGTAAACCGAATCTCCCTTCTCCGAATACCCCTCCCCCCTAAATTGTGTGAGAGGGTGTTAGGTCTTGATGGGGGCTTCGAAGCTGGGAGATGATAAAGCGTTAGATAACAAAGGAATGGCCCCTCCTCTTTGTGACGTAAATCGCTGATCACGAGGATCGTGGGGGGATATGGCGACCCCCGGACAATCTTGAGCGAAATAACTTCTTGATATTTTCGGGATTTGCCATAATAAGTTCATCAAACTTCCTGCTCTGATTACCTCTCCCTCTCGCTGTCCTGCGAATGTTTTGGTAAGCAGACGATGAGGGTTGAACAGTAGTTTTGTTCTAAAACACAAGGAGCAGTTAATCCCCTTGCTCGAGGGCAATCAATGCTGTTCCTCAGATGATAGACTGTGCCAGAGTTGCTTTGGGTGATTATGTACGTATTTTGGGGGATCGACATGTGGCATAGGGACATGACTTCGGGTGGAATACGGATCGCCTGGCTATAATTGTTGAGGGACGCTGGACCCGATTTCCAGCAGGTGCCGCTCCCCACCAATAGATGGAGCCTCCCCGTGCATGTTAGTGGTGTCTGCTCGTATCAGCACCCCTAGCATGCACTCGGGTTGTTTAAAAAAAAACAAAAAAAAACGACAGTCATGCATGACCTATCTACGCATGGAGCCAGAGCGTGGGCCCTTCTACGTAGTTTTTTCTTTCTTACCCACAACAATACAACATGTCAACAGGTTTTTCTTGCTTATACGGCAGTCTCAGAAAAAAAAAAACAAAAAAAACAAAAAAAAACCGGCAGTCCCGGTGGTACTGACTCCTCCCTACGAATAGATTGGAGCATTTTGTCCCAGAAAAAAGAAGAAAAAAGAAAAAAAGAGACCGAGAGGAAGTCTTGAAGGACCAGGCTATGAACGGTATGGTTCCGCTTTTGAGACTTGGCTCTTGGGGCCGAGGTCGCCGGTTTGAATCTTTGCTTGCATGTACTAGGAGGGATGAGACCCAGATGTATGGATCCATAACTACTACTAGCTGACAGTCATTCCAATCAATGGACAAATGGTGTGTTCGAACCGGCGACCTCGGCCCCAAGAGCCAAGTCTCTTAAGAGTCTTAACCACTACCGCCAGGACTCGGTATTCAAAAGCGGAATGAGTCCCAGATGTATGGATCCATAACTACTACTAGCTGAAGACGATTAGAACTAGCTGACGGAAGGAAGTGGAGTTGGGACCAGGGGCCAAGTTCCAGTTGACGAGGTTCTTTTCCCGTTTCTGGCCGTTGATCGTCTTGAGAATCAATGGTCGGAAATCAAGAATTCGGGTGAGTGGGGGACTTGGCCCCAGGAGTGGTCTTTACTGCTACGCTATTCAGCTTGCCTGTGGACAGGAACCGGACTGAAGCTCCAAAGACTGAATGACAACATCGAGGAGCCAGGACTTCAAGGACATGTTTTCAATTAACCACCCAAAAGGATTTCCCTCTTTCTTCGGCCAATTCTTGGGTGGCTCAAATCCCGGCCGAGTGCTCACAGCAGCACACCATGCAGCTGCGTCTCTGTTCACTAACTTAGGGGCTCGCTCCTGGACTCTCCACGTGCACAAAAGACAAAATGTGGTGTTTTTTTTTACTTTATTTTTTTATTTTTATTTTTTTTACTATTTTTGCATGTTCTAACGAAGGATTCAGAGTCTCAGACTCGTTTTGCACATTTCGAAAGCAGTGGAGCAAGGCCCGTCGTAACTCGTGAAATAGAAGACAAACAAACTTTAACAAAGCACTCTCGTGACTAGTACTTTTGGGGCCGAGGACGGTGCGCTCTATTCAGGTGAAGACGGTACTCAGAATGCAAGGTAGCATAAGAAGGATGCTGAAAGAATACATATTTCTTTTGAATTATTTACTCAATTACGATGTTTTTTTTTTTTGTTTTTTTTTTCCCTGAGGCCGGACTCTTTCATAGCTATGTCAGTCTATCCACATGATTGTTCTTTGTCTGTGCACAGACAGAATATCAGGTAGTTTATAATAACTTTATATATATATAGATGAGTCAGTGAAACTCCGACGAAACAGTTTGTCACAGCCCCTCGTTTGTTTTCCTCTTCTCTCTCTCTCTGCCTAAGGTTTACCGGGCAGTTCTGTTTGTGACGATATATATATATATTCTGTTTGTGACGATATATATATGAGTCGGTGAAACTCCGACGAAACAGTTTGTCACAGCCCCTCGTTTGTTGTCCTCTTCTCCCTCTCTGCCTACGGTTTACCGGGCAGTTCTATTATATATATATATATATTTCAAGTGGCCAATTTCTACTGAAGACGAGAGCTGAAAAAAAAAGGAAAGGAAAAGAAAAAGGGACTGGAGATGAGTGTAATTGCGAAAGAAAACACGGGATCTTCCAATGTATAACTTATAAGAGCAATAGTCGTCTGGATACCCCTGACCGGTATTACCTGGGTCTATTATAACCAGCCCGGGTGTTGGGTGTGAGTGCGACCGCGAGTGGGTTGTGTGTGGTGTGTGGGAGAGTGTTGGCCATAGCCTCTGCTGCTACTCGATGAGGGGTGGGGGAGGATGAGAAAGGGAGGCGCAGCTACTTGGCAAAATGTTCGGTCTTTGCGTTAGCAGGACCCCCCCACCGGCGGCGCCCCCACCCCATCTCTGACTACCACCTGCTGTTGGGGGGGGGGGGGCAACCTGATTTACCTCCTTTGCGAGGCCCTATGCTTGCAGGGGTCCCCTCTATAAAATCTTAGCAGCAGTGGTAGGAAGGTAGTGAAAGGCAACAGAGCGGTTTTTATTTGCCTGCCAATGCTGCCATCCCACTGGACAAATAAATTGTTGTCGTAATCGAAGCATAAACGTGTGTGTCAGAGTAAAAACTTTGCTCAAGCAAAACTTTATAAAATGATAGGAAGCTGCGCCATCTCCGACATAAATCTGAAACAGACAAAAAAGTGCAGACAGTACACGAGGACGGAGATCGCGCTCGGTACAGCTGGATGGACGGGAGTCGCAACTGATGTGCACTTTCAGACCCACCACCACTACACAACACTCCACATGCATTTGGCGGATATCTGGACCTGATGCATTCTTTAAATGTTGAGCTCGTCTGAATGCACGTGGTCCAGAAAGTGTCCGAATGCATGTAAGAGTGTTGTGCAGTGGAGGGAGGCCCTCTGTCTGGATGCAAGCGTCTATTCTTTGGTTGCAGTTTTGTGTTCTCGTTTGGAAGCCACTTTTTTTTTTTTTTAATCGATTTTTTTTAAACGCTGCAGGGGAAGGAGATCCTGTTTTATTTCAGCTGACAGAAATTTAATTAGGTTTTTTTTTTTTTTTTT
>BFEA01000402.1:410358-422474 GCA_003427395.1 Chara braunii
ACACACATGCAGTACCAACGAGCCCAACTCAGGGCATCGCCACACCACTCTCGAAATGTGCAAAATGAGAAATTATGAACTTTGCTGCTAGAACATGGCCGGATGCACCCGCGACATTTTTGTCTTTTTCACATTTCGGGCATGTCGAGAGTAGTGCAGCCAGGCCCAAGGTTTTTTTTTTTTTTTTTTTTTTTTTGCAAGTAAGAGAGCCCATTCATTAACAATGAAACCCGGAGAAAATTCTGGGACCATTACCCAGTTTAGGTGCAGGCGTCCGGGTATGTGTCCAGAGGCAGAAATGGCCAACATAAGACCGCTGCTCTGACATTCCGCGACCCTGGTAAAAAAAGGAAAAAATAAAAAAGCTTTCAACCATGTCTGGAAAAACCAAACAATTCAAAAAGTAATTAAACTTCAACCATGCCTAAGAATCCGAACAATTCAAAAAGAAAGAAACCTTACAACCATGCCTAAAACAACCGAACAAACCAAAAACAGGGAGCACCACAAAACTCATAGAGTGGACCACTAGCCACCCCTTTACTCTATCTATTTATTCCATACTCATCGCCACATCTAACTATAAACTTTCCTACTTAGGCCTCAATGAGCTATCCTGTGTACTACCAATACAACTACAAGAGTCCCTCTATCATGGGCCTTTTTCACCACCTATTCTACTTTACTCATTTATCTACCACTACTGCCCGCCTACAACGGCGGTTGGGTTCACATCGTGATCCCTTCCCCAGTAGCTAACGACCACTCCCTCCCCAAACAAACCCCACTGCCTGTCTACTGAGACATCAAACAACCGAGTGGGCAGGTTGGGCGTACAATAATCTACACTCAGACCAGTCTACCTCTTAACGCCAAGAAGGGTCCAACTAACCCTTTCCGCTTCGGCCAACTTACTTCTGCATGCTTGAGGCTTTCATCCATCTTGGAAAAGCCATGGCGACAAGGTGACTTTTTGCATACTATCAATCGATGCAATGGATTTCCGAAGGCACCAGGTATTCTCAAACCACAGTAAGCCATTTGCTCTGTTCTGTGCTTTCGTCACTTTCCTCCTCCAATCTCCCAATATGGCTGTACGTAACAGTCTACAGAAAGTGGACCGGATTTGTTTATTCGTCCATTCTTTATCATTAAAAACTCTGTCGTTCCGTACTTGCCAAATCACTGAAACACCTGCCGCCCTGATCGTCTGGGCCACGTAGCCCCAACCCTTCGAGATGTTGCAATTACCTGGAATTCCACCCAGCAGAGCCCACAGTTTATCCCACTGGAATGCACTGTCTGAGATCCTGTTCCAGATACTTATTATCCACTTCCAGATACAGGCTGAGGCAGGACAGTCCCACCATAGGTGGACTATAGATTCGAAGGCCCAGTTACAACGCTTGCATTTCAATTCTACCTTCACCCCGTGTTCCATCAGCCAAACTGTCGATGGGGTGGATACCAATGAAAGCAACCAAAGTACTGCCGCTTGACGTTGACAGGGGAGCAGTTTAAGCTGGTTCCAACAATTCTTCAGAGCTTTGCTTATTATCTCTGGCTCTACCTCCAGGAGTTGACTCCATCTGTGTCTTGCAACCACCTCTGGGCACTTGTAGGGCATTGCCAATTTGTAGCCTACCCTTTGATGATAGTCCAATAGACACAGATTCTGTCCATTGGAGCCCTTGGCTCGCCATTCACACATTCAAGGATCCAATCTCAATTGTGAAATTGGTTTACCTTTGTCAAACACAACTCCCGAGACGTTGCCACTGTTATCACTTATCTCAAAAACTCTGACCTGAGTAAGTACCATGCCTACCCCCGGTTGAACGTTCTCTGGATCAGCTATCATGGAGCCTTGTGTTGGGATGTTCCAACATTGGAATATTCTCCTGCCATCAGATTGTATCAAAAGTAGCTTCCACAGTCGTTCCTCACATGACTGTTCATTCATGAACCATGTGCCTGGCGGGTCCACACCCGCTGGGTCAATCAGAGCCTTCCATGCTTCAGGAATAGCATAAATTATGGCTTTTTTCCTCTCTTCCACCTGCTTGAGTCTTCCTAGTTTCAATCTCAGGGCGATGTTGGATAACCAAGTGCCTGCAAGATTATCCCATATGTCTGCTAACCACAGTACCCCTCGTTCGATCCAGCATCTCCCATAGCTAGTAGAGGAAGTGTCAGCCTTAAACCATTCTCCGTTTTCCTGCCTGATGAGCGGATTTTCAAAGATAGGTTGTTCCAGCACTTCTGCTTTGGTTTGAGGCGGGCTCCAAGAGTCTGGACTGAGTTTTTTCCATGCCATGATTACAGCGTGCCAAAAGGGCGACTTAATCATTCGGCGTTGGTACGAGAATAGGAAAACACAGGTCCAGACGTCCTCTCTTCTCATAAGGTTCCACTCATCGGCCAGAATCTGTTCAGCGAAGTAGACCCAGTGTGGCACTGAGGATTCCAAGCATGCTCTGACCACCCATTTGACCAGCATAGCATCATTCTGTTTCCTGGGATCTAGTATTCCCAATCCACCTTCACTCCTAGGGAGACATAGCATCTCCCAAGCCACTTTGGAGATGAAGCTAGCATTTTCTTCCGAATACGGTTTCCACAGGAAGCGGGCAGCTCTTCTTTTGATCAGTGTGTACAAGTGATTACCAAAAGCTCTGATTGTACCTACAAACCAGAACAGAGCAAAGAGAGTTTCATTCAAGACCATAGCTCTACCAAACAGAGAGAGGTGAGGGGCTTTTCCCCCATGTGACCAGTCTATGAAGGGTCTTCTGCAGCACGATGTCGTCCTGAGCGTCTCCACAGTTCTGAAGGGCAATCTGTACTCCCAAGAAGCATTCAGATTCATCCTCTTTAATTCTCTCCATCCCCCATTGCACTTCCAATTCATACTCCCTGGGGAGGAAGAAGACGGATTTGTGCCAGTTAATGGCAGCCTCGGAGTAATTAGAATATTCGTCTATACAACTTTTGAGGGTGGTTAGAGATAACGCTGAGTTTTTTGAAACGGCAAAGAGGTCGTCAGCCAAAGCTGTTGGCATGCCAATGATTCGAGGATTGGCTCTGATATTGTTGAGGAGAACCTCAAATTGGATGGCAAACAGTAGGGGGGCTAGCGGGCACCCCTGCCTAAGAGACCGGGTCAATTGGAATTCTCTAGAGAGTCTACCGTTGATCATTACCGCCGCCGTGGACATCGAATATAAGGCAATCACCCACGAGATAAAATTTTCTCCAAAATTTAACAGCTTTAGAGTGGTAATGACATATGACCAATTAACTCGGTCATATGCCTTTTCAAGGTCCAACAAAAGGACAACCATATTGCTGTTTTCATTTTGGATTACTTCGAGAGTCTCGATTGCTGTGATAATGTTGTCAAATATTGAACGACCACGGATGAAGGCCGCCTGGTCTGGAATTACCAAGTCAGGCAAATAGGGTGCTAATCGACGAGCCGGTACTTTAGCAAGAAGCTTATATGAGACATTCAAGACAGAGATTGGGCGCCAATTCCTGATTTCTGACCTGTCCCCCTTTCTAAACAAAACTGAAATTATCCCTCTGCACAGAGAGGCGTCCCCCTGTTAAGATCTGATTATAGATTTCAACAAGTGGTTCCTTTATTTCTTCCCAGATACAGAGGTAAAGTTCAGTGGGGAGACCATCATTACCAGGGGCTTTGCCCTTTGCCATAACCAGCAGAGCCTCGTGGGTTTCATCCAATGATATTGGTCTGTCTAAAATTAAGCGCGCTGTGTCTGAAACCCGCACGGTTGTATTAGACCAGTGCTGGTTTCCCCTGTCCATATTGTGATCGATATTAGCTCCCTGTGTGCGTGAGGTCAATATATATCGCGATAGTACAGAGAGGCGTATTCACATAATTCGGTGATCTTCTTTGCCTTTGGTGCATCCAAATCGAAGGGGTGAGCAAGTTCATTCATGGGGGGCGAAGTGCGTGAAGGAAGCAGCTTCTGAAAGGATTCCTTTGTCATCCTATCATAAACTGTCATGCCTTTGATCCTCATTCTATCAGCCCACACTTCGGATTTCTTCTGTTGTATCACATCCCACTCTGTGAGTAGTATTGCACGTTCTTTGCCCCACACCAGTCCCGAAATTGGATGGGCTTCCATCCGCTGTTCGGCATATTCGATCTTCTTCACCAACAGTGCCTCTTGGTTGTTCCTGTTGAACGCAAGCATTCTTGAGAAGACGCTTAATAAGTTAGAGAAAATATTTGTGCCCGCATCCCACCAATCTCCTATCGACCTATACTGTCCCTGGGTAAGCTTCCATTCATTCCAGAATTTTTTCATCCAAGAGACAAGCCCTGGGTCATCTAGGTTCTGTGTATTGAACCTGAAGAGACCCTTACCTCGTTGAGTACTCTGAGTGTGTAGGCTCAGTATCACAGGCTTGTGCTAAGACATGGACTGAAATACTTCATCGATCGTGTTAGCGGATTCCCATGTGTTCGCTGAGCATAAAAAGAAGTTTAATCTTCTTCTGATATATCCAATTCCTGGTCGAAGATTAGAAAACCAACTATAACCCGGCAGGTTTGGGTGAGACAGTCGGTATGGATCGATCAGGCTCGGTTCATTCATCAGGCTCAACAAGGCAATTTTATCACTGGCGACATGAGCTTGAGCTGCGGGCACTGAAATGTCCAGAGAGATATTCCAATCCCCCGCTATTACAAACACATCTCCATCGGGAATGACATATAATAGTTCATCCAAAAATCCAGGGCGTTCGTTTGGAATAGAGGGAGCATACACCGAGGCAATAACCCACAGGCGGTCTTCCATCAGTACTTTGACCCATGACCATCGGCCCCATAGGTCTGCATAGAAATCCACTATAACCATATCCAAATTCTGATGCATAAGGATAGCTACACCTCCTCTGGTCTCCTGAGCAGGGGACCAAATTTGGGGGTCATCCCACCATTGGCCCAGTGAGTTAATTTTCTCTTCACCTAATTTTGTCTCTTGTAAACAGACAATTTGGATATTGTTCTTGTGAATCCATGTTTTGAGTTTGTCCCACTTATATTTGCCCGACCTGTCTCCAATTCCTCGAATATTCCATGTGGCAAGCCTAAGCTTGCCCATTTTGAGAGTGTTCCCCTTGGTGTTGGATCCGGGTGTCAGGCTGTGCTTCACCTCGCCCTCGATTGCCCTCAGGCAGCCATGATGAGGTCAAAGCTTTCTTCATGAATTGGGAGGACAATTTCTTTACCTTTGGGAGTTTGCCTTCCAATTCATGCAAGAATTCTGCCGATTTCATTGGCAATGCCTGTAAGCGGCGCAGTTCCTGTTTCTTCCCTTCAATTAGCCAAGACAGTGGGATTAATCTCAATCCGTTAATTTCCAGCAGCTCGAGCTGGCCAGGAGCCAAACGAGCATCGGCGATGGGACAGAAGAACTTGAGTTTGTGTTCTGGCAAGTCCGGGTGATCAATAATAAACCGAGGCATCATCACATCATGAATCAGACGGAAAATAAATTGGTCCCGAATAGCCGGACGAATCAAGGCTGCTATCTCTGCGGGCATGGGCAGATCCAGGGATGGGAGAGTAACCAGGTTAATGTTGCCGTCTGGCCCTACTCAAGCAATAAAATGGACAGAGTTCCTTGCGATAACGCAAAAGATAGGAAGAATTTTTACCTCCATTTTTTCCACTCGTCCCGTCGAGACAGGAGTTCGTCGGCGGGTAGTTTTATTCCCGGGCTTGCCGATCTCGATGCATTGTCCTTGTGAGCCTTCCGAGGCTGAGAGTGATACGTTCGATCCTTCGCCACCTCTTCTCAGACCACCAGTAACATAGCTGAGCTCTTCACTTAGTCGCCATTGTTTACCGAACAAACTGCTTCGAGTTCGAGGCAGCGCTAAGGCATCACCCATTGATGTCGCCCCATGAACACCCAGCGGCGGTCGTCGTGGAGAAACGTGTCCTTCTGCAACCCGAAGAGGAGTTGTTGTTGACGTTGAGGTCCCACCGTCTCGTTGCTGGGGCAGATCGTTTTGGTTGCTCGTTGCTCTTCCTTGTGGTTGGGATATAACCCTTCCCATCCCTACTCCGTACTCCATTCCTCCCATCTGTGAATGGTGTAACCCTCCCAGCCCAGTATGCAGGCCTGGGTACTGTCCCATCCCTAAGCCTTGAGGAAACCACGGAAAGAAGGCCGAACCTTCCCGGGATAATAACTGGTGTGGGTCATTGGGTTGTGGCGGGATGCCATAGGGAAATGGGTGACCGAGGAACGGAGAGAAGGTTGGGTTATGAAAGGATGAGGCATGACTTCTGGCTGGCAGATTCTCCGGGGGAATAGAAACACCCGGAGGATGTATCGGGATCGAGACCCTGGGACTGAGTGTGCCTTGGTATCTAGACTGGGAGGCCTGACCCTGGCCATCTGGTGGCTGATTTGGTTGGGAAGACGCCGCTGTGTTCTGTAACCTATCGCGATTGCCTCGTCGACAGTCGATCTCGGAGTGGAAAAAGGCCCTGCACCGTCGGCACCGTGGCGTTGTGGATGATGCTAGTTTCACTTCTAGTTCATCACCTTCGAAGGTCTCAACCCATATCTTATCCTTCATGTTGTCGCGACAGCTAGGATCTACGTCAAACTTAATATTGACCAGTGAGGGTTTGAGCCTATCAGGTTCCGATTGATGTGTAAAGATGACGGGACCAATCGCTTTTTGGATGTGAGATTCAAGATAGAGCATAGCACCAAGGGGAACCTGGATGGCTATGGCCCAGAAGGTAGCTTCATCTGTGACTCGCCTCTGTCCGTTTAATTGAGCTTTGGTGAGCCAGGGTTTGAACTCTAACACATACGTGCCGTTGCCTAAGGTGAGTTCATCTCTACCCTTATCTATCAACCATCGTGCCAGTGTTGCATTCTTGGTCTCCGCAGCCTCAAACGTGCCGTCTTGAAGCTTTTCATCCTCATACGCCCGTAAGCATGCTCCTTCTCTGAAGATAACTGTCACCGTGTGTTCCTTCAGCCAATTCACCTTCACTTGGTCAATAGCATGATTGACTTTGAAGTGTACCTCCCGTCCCTCAATCCGCATCTCGCCCGGGTCGATATCGGCTGGTAGTAGGCCTTCCTCATAGCAGAGGCGGGCCAACTCGCGCAGTCTTGCATTATCCACCTCCGCAGCTTCAGGTCCTGGAGGAGGCGAGCGATTTTCCATCGCGGCGTCTGTCATCTTGAGCTTCCCTTCCCCAGGTGTTGTACCTCGGCGTTAGGAAATAGGTCTTCGATATTTACGTAGCATTTAGTCTAGAAAGTGTAAGAATAGTAGAGAAGGGAGGGGGGAGGGGGGGGGGAGAAAAGGCTGGTTGCTGAGTCACCTACGTCCCCAACGTAAACCTATGGGACGACCAACGACAAGGCCATGGTTACGGTGATGTCACCTACCCGACGCTACGGCGATGGTAGTAGTCGTGGTCAACCAGGCTGGCCGTTGCCGGCGTAGACAACACTTGGTCTGAGCGCACCCTCGCGCCGGCGGAAGCGTTCCGAAATCCCCCAGACCTCAGATCGCAGCCAGGCCCAAGTTCGAATCCAGTTGCAATGAGATGAACAGAGTAAAATAATTCTGAATTACCTGGGCTGACACCTCAGGGCTGTTGCCCTTTCTTCGTTTTTTTTTTTTTTTTTTCGTTTCAGAGAGACACATCCTGGCTGTCGTCTTCCGAAATGATTCATGATGGCATTGATGGGCCTCCCTCCACTGCTTAACACTTTACATGTATCTGGACAGAATTTGGACCGGATTCATTCGGACGGATCCAGCGTCTTGAATGTATTGAGACCACTAGCACAGCTCCAGAAAGTTGTGCAGTAGAATGAGATGAAGTCCTCAGCACCATCTCCTCGGTGTACTGCTCAAACATTCTACACGTATCTGGACCGCGCTGTTGACCAAATGCCTTCGGACTGATCGAACATTTAGAAGCTATTGGGACCATTACCAGCTCCAGATTCATTTACAACGTTGTGCAGTGCAGCAAGGCCCTTACGAAACAGCTCAACCCCCGCCCCCCCAACAAAAAAAAAAGACAATTTGAAAAAAAAAAACAAAAAAAAAAAACACAAACAAACAAACAAACGAAACAGTTCAACCATGCCTCGCACTCCACACCGATTGCTTGAAGCATAGGGCCTCGCTGCACTACTCTCGAAATGTGCAAAACGAGAGTGAATCTTCCGCTAGAACAGGGACAAATACACCGCCATGATTTTTGTCTGTTGTGCATGTCGAGAGTAGTGCAGCGAGGCCCATACTCAGGGCGAGGCCCCACAAGGGTCCCTCTCGTCAAGGAAAGAGAGGATTGGATTGAATGCCTGCATCTGAATGTGTTTGTGGCAAGGTGCAGAAAATCGAGATTGAACTGCTTTAGTGCACCTCTGCTTAAAACACCTCCAGATTCAGAAGTTCAATCCAATCCTCTTTGCTAGTGGGACCACCCCGCCGTCACACTGCATCAGGACTGTATAGGCTTAGGGCGAGATCCCACTGGCAAAGAGATTTAATTTGTAGTAAGTGTCTGAATGTGGACGTGTTTGTCGACACGTGTGAAGAAAATTGTGATTGATGTACTTTTCTGCATCTCTGCGTGGAACACGTCCACATTCAGACACTTATTCTAATCCTCTTTGCCAGTGGGATCTGGCCCTTTGTAGTATAGTGGTAGATAGGTAGTGAGAGGTCAATTTGAGAGAGAAGAATATAGCTTAAAAAAAAAAAAAAAGGAAAAAAAAGAAGAAGAAGAAGAAGAATATAGCTTTTCCCAGCATGTGCTGCTCCCCCACAAATAGAATGGAGACTTGATTTATATTAAAAAAAAAAAAAAAAAAAAAAAAGAAGAAGAAGGAAAAAAAAAAAGAATGTAGCTTCTAGCGTTCCAAATGAGAATATAATATCCGACGGCCAGAAATGAATATTAATCAATAGAGAGAAGGATCACTCAAAGTAGCCTGAGCTCGTTAGGCGCCTCCATGTCAGTGGCCTACTCCATTCAAGTCCATTGCGTTTGGGAATTCCCAGACGAAACATCTGATCTGCTTTGCGAGCGCAGTGTGGAAGGATTTTTTTTTCCCGTTTTTGTTTTGTTTTCTTCTTTCTTGTCGGTGGATTCCAGTTTAGTTCCCTCCCTCCCTCCTTTCTCTCTCCATCAAGTGCCCACAACGAGCCTTGTTGACTGTGAGAAGTTAACCACCCCTCCCCTCCCCGCCTCTCTCTCTCTCTCTCTCTCTCTGTGTCTCTCAGGGAAGAAAAGCATCTGGTTTCTGTTCTTGTGTGGCGGGTTTCATCCTGTGTGTGTTGGTGTGTCGAAATGAATATTGAGTTGGGGAACATTTGGATTCCGTTATTGATTAGCTCCGGGTGTTTCATATGTTTGAGTTGTTGCTGTCGGCTTATGATCATCTGCATCCGCGACAAGGACGATGGTGGCATCACCGTGTGACGATGGATCATGATGTATGGCCACGATGCCGAGCAGACAATACAATCAGTTGAGTGGTCTCGCGGCTACTCGACATGTGATAAGGCCACGTGGCATCGTGCCGTTCGATCGATCCCCAACATGTGACAAAGAGGGATAGGCGAGAGGGGCCAATCGTGCCACGTGGACGAAGGAGGTCGCTTCCCCCCCCCCCCCCCYCYCSCYCMWAAATTCATGATGAGGTTTTGTCCATAACTCTCTCTCTCTCTCCCTCTCTCTCTCTCTCTCTCTGTCTCTCTCTCTCTCTCTCGATGCAGACAAGGGTACGGAGTGTCATGGAAGGCGGGGAAGAGATGATGAGGATGAGTTTACCTCCAGCCTAAGAGAGAAAAGACCGGCGTGCTGCTGATCGGCACTGCATGCTTATCAGTCTCTCAGCTTTCAGTCACATTTATGGTACACCGGGTTTTCTGTGTATATGCGTGAGAGAGAGAGAGAGAGAGAGTCGTCATTGGAGCAGAATCATCGGGAAGGGAAGTGCCAGGTTGATCACTTGCAGGCAAGCAGGAGGGAGAGGAGAGGGAGTCGGGATCGGTGGATGTATGTATGGATGTCATGATGACTAACGGGAGGGACAAGCGTCGCGACAGCAACATTGCCACGTGGCTGATTGAGGAACCTATGGTTGCGCTGACGGACATCAAAGGGACCAGCCATTGCCACGTGGCTGATTTGCCATGTGCCGAATTTGCGACGACGTGGCTGTTTGACGAAACGCTTGGTGCCCTGACGGACATAAAAAAGGCCAACTTTTGCCACGTGGCTGATCGAGGAAGGCTGGCTATGCTGACGGAGCATGTAACCAATGATTGACAGGCGGACATCGGCCAGCCCTAGAAATGGCGGGAATGATGGCTTCAATCATTTTTGAAGGAGGGAGCCTGTCTCTTATACACATCTAGATGTGTATAAGAGACAGGCTCAACGGTGGTGGTAGGAGTTTATTACCTTTGTCCAGCCAGGTTTGTTTGAATGCTTGAATTGCATCCATTCGCTGAGCTTGATCTGTTGTATGTACCTAGAGGGCCCTGGACCCCGTTTCCAGATGGAGCATTTCTGGATTTTTTTGCTTAGCAAGTTAGCACAAAAAAAAATAAAAAAAAATAAAAATCCTCCACTCTGCTAACTACTCACCCTGACAGGGGACTCGAACCGGATTAGCAGAGTTCACATGACACATCCCCCGGATGCACTGATAGAATATTTTAGGACAGGCCCAAGGGGCACACTCCAAGGATCCTGCGACCCTTTGGAATGGCGGGATAAACTGAGCTGTTCAGAATAAGGGTGATAGGAGAAGGAGACGAGGCCATCCCCTTCCGACCCCGTATGCCCATCCAAGATCTGCCCATTGACCCCCATGAATGGCAATGGCAGACAGCCAGAGGCCCAACCACTGTGCCTCAGGAAACAGTCCAGCTTCATAACCTATCGGTCAAATCCATGTACAGGATGCTCCGTCCTAAGAGACCCCAACGCGACTGGATCATTGACAGGTGGCCCAAACATCTTAATGTTGACCGTGCTCTCTGCAGCGGGCCTTCATCTGCCCTGGCCCACAGCCAGGGCCTATTCTGTCTCTTATACACATCTAGATGTGTATAAGAGACAGGTCCCCGACCCCGACCCCGTCCCCGACCCCGACCCCGACCCCGACCCCGACCCCGACCCCGACCCCGACCCCGACCCCGACCCCGACCCCAAACCCGACCCCAAACCCGACCCCGACGCCGACCGTCCGCGTATCTGCTTCCCTACCTAGATCAGCTGTATTAGTACAATCTTTTGCGATTTCGCTATTTGGCAGTTTTGTTTTCAATTTGTTTTATTTTATTCGGATTTTGCGGTTTTGCAGTTTTGCAGTTTTGCAGTTTTGCAATTTTACGATTTTGCGAGAGTCCTTAACTAAATTAAGGGCATAAATGACACTAGGACTTTTTCTACTGATCTCTGGATGGAGGCGATGAGGTGGACACATTATTCATACAGGTCCGGCCGGCGGCATCTGCAGTCAGATACATTAAAGAAATGCCGCCCCTGTGAGTTCGACCTAAGGGAAGGTAGTGTTTTATTGTTTTTTTTTTTTAACTTTTCGTTTTAAGGTGGGGAAGAAAGCTCTTAGTTATTAAAAAAAAAAGACAAAAGCTCTAGTTTTGGAGGACCTAGGAGTTATTAAGTAGCGGTAATCAGTCGATCATAGAAGCTGGAAACTTAGAAAGTTTTTTGGGCCACGTGTACGCAGCAGAGTAGACTCAGTAGACATCTACACTTGACATTCATGTACCTTTTTTTTTTTTTTTTTTTTTTTTTTTTAATTGATTTACCATTTGTAATTACTCCATCAACTTCAACTTGAAGTCGTTTTTTCTTTTTAAAACTTAGTCGACGAACGCTTCGCCTTCATGTGCTCAATTGTTTTGCGAGCCGAAGGGAGAATCGTGAGCAGGAGTGAGGGTCCTACGAGGGGTTGTCGTAAGGAAAAGAGGGAGGGAACAAGGAGGGGAAGAGAGATGGGGAGGAGGGAAAGAGGGAAGAGAGACAGAACGGGGAAGAAGGA
>BFEA01000402.1:465926-483434 GCA_003427395.1 Chara braunii
CCCGCCTCTTCCCGTGCGACCGCTTGACGAGACGGTCGGGAATTACTCTTGGCTAGCCATGACTACGAGATGACGGTGGAAAAAAGGGTGGGGGCGAAGAAAAAGGTGATCCACTACCAGGGGGCGATGAGGCACATGTCTATAAGTGAGCAAAGTAGTGAAGAGTCTCAACCAAAAGAGACAACTATATTAGACTCCCCATCCCTCCCCTGTGCAGCCCCCTCTGACACAAAGCTACACAAGCAGAAAGAAGTAGAGACATCAACCAACAGCATCCAATCACAGGCGACACAGGGCTCTTCCTCTACATCCTGGGCCGGCATGGTTAAAAGGATGTACAACGGTGAAACTTTGACGATCCCGCGAGGGGAAGAGGAATCTGCAGACCAGAAATGGCAGATCTCGTTAGATAACCTTACAACTGCCAGCGCCTTTTTCCTATCTAAGTTCCTCACGAAGTCAGAGGAAAGACTGGTCAACCATGGGGGGAAGCAGCACCGGGTTAAGACTTTTCCCACCCCAAAACTCAAGGAGGGGGACGAGCTTTACACCCGACATGCTAGCAACTGGGTGTTCTACGATGATGCAGTGTACAAATCCTCTAATGATAAGATTGGTTGGATCCGGAAGAAGCTCGCTGCACTCAAAGGAAGTGAAGATGGCGCGCGAGACTACTTCTTGATTCAACCAATCTCATCGGCGGTATTTACGGTGATCAGCATGTTCGATGCAGATAAGAGGGTGATGGACACGTGGTGCAATGTTCGCTATGGACGATCAGAAGTCCGAATATACCCGTGGTCCCCCCAAAGACAACAAAATCGCAACAACTGATATCCGAATATTACTGGGTAGAATTCAGGCATGTTCCGATCGAAATTCGGGCGGCATTTGTACAGGACCTTGCCCAGAAATACGACATCCTCAATTTTATAGATCCCCTACCAGCATATGTGGCACCTCGAGACGACTATTTGATGGGGGCCCTAGACCTGCCAGTAGGATACATCTTGCAGATTGATGATGTCATTCCTTTCAGAATTGGGGGTAAAGAATTTAACATTCACACAGCACACAAACAGCGTCCCTGGTGCTTTAAATGCCAATCATACGGCCACGGAGCCTCGGAAACAGATTGCACACACCACCCTGCCAAACGTGTCAAAATGACAGGACGCTTAATTCGTGATCCGTTTCAGGCCACATGTTGGCGGACGGTGGATCCAGGCCATGAAGGTTGGGTATTCATTGATGAAGCCAAGAAAGGAGGAGGGGTGCGAGGATGGGAATGGGGAAAAAAAGGGGGAACCCATTTTGGAAGACAGACCACCAGACCATTGGACACCGCCTCAAACAGTAGAAGAGCAAATGGTGACCCAACACAGACAACAGGGCACCCTCCCAGTAGGGTCCAGACCAGAACCACGTCCCGAGCAATACTTAAAAGGCACGGGAGCCACAGAACTGTGGCAGACAGCCCCGCGAAAAAAGCAGACTGCTCAAATAAAAGTCAACACCTCTCACAAGGAAGGGTCCCCCCACAAATACAAAACCCTCCAGAAAGAAGCCTTCAGCAAGACAAATGGTGCTCAAGCACACAACGGGAATAGATTTTGGGCACTACAGACGGAAAAACATGCACCGGAAGCACCGGAAGCCCAATCAGGATCAGGAATGGGGTAGGAAACGGAAGGGGGGATGGATGGGGCCTCTAGACTATCAGTGGAACAGGGAAGAGAGGGGTACATGATGTTGATGAACGGGTCTGCTACTCAGCCAGCTCAAAGTACCGACCAGGCTGAAAAAACAGGACAGGAGGCAATGCAGATAGATGAGGATGAAGCACACTCGCAGCAACAGGAGGAACAGGGCATCACGTCAGAACAAGAGCCCGAAATCCAAGAGGATATACCAGATCAGGAATTGCAGAACAAAGGACAACACGCCTCCTACCTTCCCCCAGCTGCTGACCCCTTCCAGCAGGCTTTTGGTCGGCAGCCTATGGATCTGGAGGACCCGGAGCCAGTGACAGCAGAGACAACTGAGACTCCGACTCCCCCGGACATAATTCTGACGGACCCCGCCCCGGAACCACAAGGAGATGTAGGGGAAAAAATGAACGCCCTGGCCGAATGGCTGCATGACTATTTGAGGGCTAAATACACACATCTACCGACAAACTGTTGGGACAGGACATTTAGGGAATTGATCGCCCTACTGGACAGTAGTCCTAGTCTCACACAGGCATTAGAAAAAGGGCTGCCACAATCAGTGCATAATCAGCAAATTTGGCTTCGGGTTTTGGGGATCGTCCACAAACAATTCCAATCATGTCCGCTCCCCGAGGCAGAGCTCTCCCCTTCTACAGATATTGTTCCCGTTCAGACATCCTCCCCTTCTCGCATCCCTTCCCCCTTCCCCCTGACGAACCCCTGATAGAAGGACCGCCTCCCCCACCGCCGGGCTCGGCGGGCGATAATCCAGAGTTGCTCCGCCGTCCCCGTTTACGCCATTTGATAAAAAAGGGACTGTTCCAAGGACCCCTCCCTCTTGGGGACAAAGTCTTGGTAATCCCAATTCGAAAGAAACAAGATCGGTGGGAGGTAGGCCTCTCCTCGGCTGAACGTAATGACTACTCACCTAAGAGGGGGAAAGTAACTCTACATGGTTGGCGGTTACCACAGGACCTGGGAGGACCAAATGGCTTCAAGCTGAAAGATGCCAAGGAGTTTATTAGCTCTCACTATGAACCTAGAGCAAAGGTCATGATCAGAGTCAGGTCAGGTTCCTGCACAATAGCGGATAATGACCTTTGCGTTCTGTTTGATGAAAAGAAGGAAGCGGATCTTACATAGGTATCTCACAACATGCTTCTTGACCTGTATCTCTCCAGGGTCATGGCCAGTCAGATCTGGTCTGATACAGAACTCCTCACCAACTTATGCTCCATATTAAGGAAAAACATTATTTAACGACCGCGTTGCATGGGGCCAATACACTTGGCACCAGCTGTAACACTGAAAAGAGTGGGTGGCGAAAAACAACCAAAGGCAGGAAGGAGAGAAAGCAATCATGAATTGGATTGAAGCGATTGATGACCGTAATCGGGCCTGGCGAAGCACTCCGCAAAATGCAGATATGGATCTCAGATCCATCAATGTCAATGGTTTGGCCTCCCATAATCCAGGCAAAAAACAGGCGTTATGGGACATGCTCCGGGGTGGAGGGGGGCGCACTTGGCCAGACGTTATACGCGTCCAGGAGATGCATTTGATGGAAACCCGAGACCACAACAGGACCCATAAAACGATCTGGCCCTTTCAAGCCTTTCGTGCGCACGCACCCGGACCGGCCAGGGCTGGTACTGCAATATGAGTTCCCACAGACTCCCTCTTGGATGTGTTGAATTGGGAAAAAAACACGAAGGAAGGCCGTTGGGTCTTGATACTAGGGGCCTTGGAACTGGAAGTCATTTGCATTTTTGGTCTATATGCTTCAAATACTACACCAGAGCGAGGGAAATTTTTCACAAAAGTTCAAACTAAGGTCCCACAAGGTATTCCGGTCATCCTGGCAGGTGACTTCAACGCTGCTCCGGATCGATGGCTTGACCGTTGGCAAGTCCTCCCCTCCACCTTGCGACAGACCGAGGAGGACGGAAATATGCTCCAGTGACTATGCAACTCACTCTCCTTCTTCGACACATACCGCCGCACCTTACCCCAAGAAAGAACCTTCACTTGCATTCGAAACAATAGCCCTGCTAGACTTTCCTAGTCAAGAATCGACTTAATCTTGGCATCAAAATCCGTGACAGGGAATTTGACACTGATTGCGATTTTGCCCTCAAGTCCTCACTCTGACCTAGACCATAAAATGTGTATGGCAGCGCAAACTTTATGAAAAAAGCCGGACCAAGGGCCTGGTTTCTACAAACTAAACACATCACTACTCCATCTCTCTACATGTGAAAATTATCTTGCTCACACCTGGGCATACTGGAAGGACCGGCGTCCCGAAATAGAGTCGTCAGTGATATGGTTCAACAATGACTTGTTTTTCTTGGCAAAAAAGTGCAATGAGTTTTCTAAACAGATAGCCAAACAACGCCACCAAAAAGAAATTGACTTAATGACCCAACTTCAAGAGCTAGAACAACCAGGCCAATATACACAGACAACTCAAAACATAAGAACTCAATTACTAGAGCATGCTCAATACCGATGACAAGGTGCACGAATCCGAGGGAAACTTTCAAAATTCTCGACTGAAGGCATAATGGACGCACAACTTTTTAGCCTATCACAAGTGAGAACCAAACGATCTGTAATGGAAGCACTGTATGACCCAGATGGGACGAAAGCCCACCCTACAATCACAACAACAGGTTGCATCAAAATCGCTCATGATTTCGTCACAGACCTGTTTGCATCCCGCATCCCACCAAATAGTGAGGATAATCGGCTACGTCAGATCGAAAAATTTCTCCAATCATTGAACAAATCCCTATCCCCAGAACAAAAGGAGTGATTTGAGACCTCCTTCACTAAGGATGAAATATGGGCGGCCCTTCTACAAACGGATGAGGAGAAAACACCCGGACTGGACGAACTACCCAAGGAATTATGAGAGTTAATGTGGGATTGTATGAGCACGAACCTCATGGAGTATTACACCGAAGTTTGGAGCACAGGCAGCATGGGGGAGCTGGTGGATCATGGGGTAATATCTCTCCTATATAAAAAATGGGTCAAATTTAACATCCGGAATTACCGTCCTATCACCCTTCTCACGGTCACCTACAAGATGTTAGTTAAAGCCCTGACAAACAAAATTACCCCTGTCGTGGAGGATCTGGTTCATCCATCTCAAATCGGATTTATGCAGCAGAGACATATCCAAGAGAACATTTTATTGGTTCATGAGGTCATACAGTTGACCCAACAGTCCAAACAGAATGAAGACACTGATTTTTATTGATTTTGAAAAACCTCATGTTGATTGGTCTTTTCTGGATAAATGTCTGGAGAAAATGAACTTTGGTCTGTCTTTTCGCAGATGGGTGCACATTCTTCACCACAATGCTACTACTAGAGTGCAGATAAATGGTTCCCTGACACCCCCGATCCAATTGGAGAGATCGGTCCAGCAAGGTGATCCAATTGCGCCCTTCCTCTTCCTTGTCATCATGGAGGCCCTGTCTGCGAACCTCCGAACCAGCAGAGACATTACTAAAGTCATAATAGCTAGGATTCTCGATGAGGTCATTCCGGTGTGTTCTTTGTTTGCGGATGACCTCACTATTATGGTCGATGCCACACAAAACAATATGAAGGAAATCGAGAGGTTGATGGACAGGTTCGCTCGGGTCTCTGATATGGTGGTGAACTGGGGGAGTAAAACCCAAGGATGGTGGATTCACCACCAAGGGGGACGACCGCCAGATTCCCCTAGGATATCGTGGTTTCCTTTGGAAGCACCAATCCCTGTCCTGGGGGTCACCATGACAACGTTGAGAGCTCCCCAGACCAACAACGAATGGATATGTGCACCAACTCTCGCCAAATTATCCAAATGGCGGAACAAACACACTTCCATCTTCGGCCGCGCACTGGTGATCAACAATGTTGTGTTGCCACACTGTGGTATAAGTCGATTCTATGACCATTAAGCAAAGTCGCTTACCAGGCCCTCAAAGCCAAAGTTGCAGCCTTCTTATGGCGGGGGGACGACGAACGAGCCAACATAATCAGTCGGGTGGCGTGGGAAACAATCATACAACCGAAAAAAGGGGGAGGCCTCGGAATTATACACCCGCCAACACAGACCCAAACTCTCCGCCTTAACTGGCTGCAAAAACTTATGTTCGATGTAGATTCCCCTTGGCAGACTCTGGCCCTTGAGCATATCGCCCGCTTGGCCCCACCAACCCTAGCTGAGGTGCACACCTTAACATCGCTAGAGGATCGCTACCGGTCGATTCCCCGCAAAATTCAAGGCAATCCGATGGAAAAATTATGGCCTACAGTCTTGAAGAGTTGGCGCCACCTCCCCCCCCCCACCCGATACACAATCCCCGGGACGGTGGGAGGAGGTTTACCGTTAGCCCGTCTTTGGAAATCGAAGGATTGCACCTTGCCATGGTCAAGTTCTGTGTAGCTCAGTGACCCCATGGAAAGGGTGGGTCAAACATGGTGTACTTCGAGTCAGCCACCTATGGGACCATGAGAGGAATAACTGGAAGACAGCAACCCAGCTTCAGGATACCCTCCGGTACTGCCACCACACATACATTCATTTGGAAGTGATCATTGAGGCGATACGACTGGCATGGTACAAATTGTTGAAGAAAGGGTCCGCACTTCAGGAAGGAGACTGGGTCACCCTGACAGGGGACTCGAACCGGATTGGCATAATTCACATGACACGTCCCTCGGATGTACTGATAGAATATTTTAGGACAGGCCCAAGGGGCACACTCCAAGGATCATGCGACCCTTTGAATGGCGGGATAAAACTGAGTTGTTCATAATAAGGGTGATAGGAGAAGGAGACGAGGCCATCCCCTTCCGACCCTGTATGCCCATCCCGGATCTCCCCCATGAATGGCAATGGCAAACAGCCAGAGGCCCAACCACTGTGCCTCGAAAAACAGGTGGGCCAAACATCTTAATGTTGACCGCAGTCTCCTTACACCCATCTGATGGTTCCAAGAAGGTAAAACCAGACCAACCAAGGTCACATTCCTACAATGGCAGATCACGCATCGCTGCCTTCCGACAAATGCTTGGTTGATCGACCACGCTCGTCTGGAACATCAAGGGAAGGCACTCCCGTGGTGCCAAAGTTGCATAAGCGCTTTTCCATCAAGCAAGCGGGAGGAGACTATAAAACACATTTTTATGCAATGCCCAGTGGCGATATTTACGTGGCGATGCTGCGATGGTGGGACCGCATATGGCGCAAAATAGTGCCAAACACTCACTGACTATGGTCCAAGCAGTCCATACTAACAGGACAGTGCCCAGAAATGACAGTCTCCCCTAACTTCACAAACAACCTGTTCAGTCTAGAAAGGCGGTTCTCTAGGCTCTTTGGTGGCAATGCCGCCACCTAGCACTGGAAGGTGTGGAAATAAAGGGGCCTGGACTAATAGAGCAAATCAAAGAGCTAGTCCAGCCGGAATTAATACGCAGATGGCAAGCCCTCAAATCACGACTCAACATCTTTCAGACTGAACAGGACATGCAATCACAACATTCTTCATGGATTGGCTAGGGGACTAACGGGGGGGTGGATAGCTCGGGTTGAATGGGGGGGTGACCAGGCTGACTCAGCAAGACAGGATTCACCCAGGGACTACCATTTAGTATTCAATGACTGGACTATTGTTGAACCCTCCTTCCCAATGAGACCTCCATCAGATTTCCTTGACCCTTTCCCACCCTGCCCCCTTTCCCTGGCAGAAATCCAGATATGATCGAAGTTGTTGCTGCCAATCAAGACCCACTAGCCATCACCCCCGGTGCCTCCCGGGGGAGAACATCTTCAATGGCGTCTAAGGGAGCACATGAAGTTTACGAGTCTGGCTGGGATGAGATGGAAGAGGAGAATGGAAAGTGCTTGTCATACCAAGCTAGAAGAGACGCCTGACTGACCGTTTTATTTCCAAGTTGACCGTTCAGTCAATCCCCCAGGGTAATTTGGGGCAACCAATGTTGGTGGATTAAATTAAATAACAAGAGAATTAAGCGAGGGAGGAACTAGGTTAAAATAGCTGATATCTAGCGCCCTGCATGAGGCGAAGAGTTTTTCTCCCTCTCCCCTTTATCCTTCTCAGTCAATCCTCTGAATCCAGAGTAATCAATGCTGGCAGGCAAATCTCAAGACCTTGTTCTGAAATTTCCCAGACTTTGTTGTAAATGAGACGCTAGACCCGTATACCAGCAGGTGATGCTCCCCACCAATAGATGGGATCTCTCCCCTGGTGCTAGTGGTGACTGCTCTTATCAACACCACTAGCAATGGAGGGGGCGTTTTTGAAAAAAAAAAAAAGACACCCCACCCCAGCCACCCGCTCTTCCCGCATCCCCCTGTTCTAATTCCCCATCCTCCGACAGTGTCTATTTCCTGAACTATCATGGTGGGATTGACCAACTTCAATCAATGACATGCGGTCGGAAAGTCCAAGAAACAACATAACCATCAGAGGACTGCAAAAACGGACTGAAGAGTTGCTAGTCCTCTCCACCTATTCTTCGCGCGACACTCTTTTTTTTTTTTTTTTTTTTTTTTCCAAAAAAACCCTTGTGTAAGCCCTCTATCCTCTTTTTTTTACTTTGTTTTTTTTTACAAGAAAAACCCTTGCGAGGTTTCTCTATCTTGGATGTGGTAAGAGAACCGTCAGAATTGAGGTCTTATCTGTCTGGCTGCTCCATCTATTGGTGGGGACTCTGGGGAGCGACACCTGCTGGAAACTAGGTTCAGCGTCCCATTGCTACATCTTGTAATACAGAGATTGTTGTTTGATTGTTTGATCGCCCGACACTCCTAACATCATTCCCTCGACCATATCCGAGACTGCTCGCGGTGCCATGATCCCCTCAACCACATGATCCGGGATTGCTCCCAGTACCATGCCGAAAAATTGGTAGGTAAACTGTCAGTACTTCCTAAAGTTGTGTCGGTTTCCTTTAGATAAGCTGAATCTCCAATCACTGCAAAGACATGTTACAACATATTTATGGAGAGGGCAAGGAACTTCGGGGGATGATGGTGCTCACCTCCCGCTAAGAAGTGGTTTTCTAAAACCCCTTACAAGGACAGAGTGAGGAAGTGACTGGATGGAGGGAGTGGGGGTGAATGCGATTGGCGCCAAGTATCTTGGCGGGTACCAGCAACTTGCTATTAACTCCATTGAGGTTTTTCCTTTCGATGATTAAGGCATGATTTTTGAAGTTGACTGTTACAGAGGTTGCATGTTTTCATATCTTCCAATTTGACCTATCATTAGGACCGTCCCTGCTCAGTTAATCCCTTGGTTTCCAGGGTAATCAATGCTGGCAGGGGGAGGTCTTCTTAATTTTTTTTAAGAAAAGGTGAGAGAGAGAAGTAGACGGTTGGATATTAAGCATCCTACTAGTGAGGGGGCTAGCTCGTAGGATGGAATAAGGGTACAGGAGCAGCGGAGATGGTGACTTTGCTGAAGTAAGTTTTGCCGGAGTGAGGTAAAGAGGATTGATGGGGGGTTTCTGAGTCGTTTCTGAACTTTGCCTAAACTTTTGTCAAGACTCCAGTTTCTCAAACTTTTATACTTTTATGTAAATTTTCATATGGGACGCTGGGTCCGGTTCCGAGCACGTGCTGCTCCCCACAAATAGATTGGAGCCTTGTCCCTTGAAAAAAAAAAAAAAAAAAAAAAAAAAAAAAGTATAATCAGCAGAGTAGCATGGCAGACGCTAATCCAACCCAAAACAAAAGGTGGACTAGGTATCCTGGATCCACACACACAAGCTCATGCCTTATCCATTCAATGGATCAAAAGACTGCTCTTCAACCCACAAATTCCTTGGTAGACTCTAGCATGGGAGCAGATAGCGAGATTGACACCGGAAGTACCAAAAGGCACTGACCCAATGATATGGTTGGAGAACAGGTGCTGGTCTATTCCAAGAGGTGTCTCTCAAGCAACAAACCAGGAGGTAGAAACAAATAGACAAGCAGCAAGGGCAAATATAAAAAAGGACCCATTATGGCCTAACCTCCTTAAGACATGGCGCAGGCTACCACGACCAGACAAGTGCCCTCTTAGAAGATGGGAGGAGGTCTGTCAACAACCACCGTTCAATAATAGATTAATCACAGACTCGCAAGGATGTATGTTACTCTACATGGACTCTCCTTGACGTGGATGGGTTAAAAATGAGATTCTAAGGATAAGGGATATATGAAATAAAGAATCAAATGATTGGTACACCTCATCCCATATCCAACCCAAACTTCGATATTGCAGACACTCTCTGGAAGCATTGGATACCATAATTGAGCTAATTCCCTTAGATTGGGAACAGATTGGGAATGTGGTTATGCTGGGAGATGACTCGACAGTGCTTTCTCTATAGATCACCAAAATATTCTCCATACAGGGCAACCCCAGAAACCAAATGATACCAGATGGACCAGGTGTTCAGAATCAGAGTCTTGAAAGACAAAAATCAATGGCTGGTTTTCAGGCCAACTCGGTCAATAGACAATTTGGCCTTGGACCCAGCTCAATGGACCTGGACTTCAAGAGGATAAAAACGAACCTGGACTCGCTCACTCCACACTCTAACCGTTAAATCCACTTACAGAATGCTGAGACCGTCCCTTAATATAAAAGATAAAGTGGAAGCACGATGGATGAGACAGTTGAACATCAGCAAGGACTCCTTACGCTCTATCAAATGGTTGAGAACCATTAAAATCAAACCTGCTAAGGTAGTCTCCCTGCAATGGCAGATAGATCACCGCAGTCTCCCCACAAACGATTTGATTATAGATAGAACCCCTCTTGGACAGAGGGGTATAGCATTACCCTGGTGCAAGTTTTGCCCCATCAAGAACAATTCCAGAAACCATAGAACACATGTTCCTTCAATGTCCAAGTGCGGTATGATTATGGAGGTGGTGGGACAAAATCTGGAGTCAACTCACATCTTCATATCCTTGGCCATGGGATTGGAAAACCCTCCTATGTGAAACATGGGATCCACCTCATCTGGATGATTTCTCCCAAAATCTATATCAGGTTGGAAGGAGAGTCATCATGTGGGCTCCTTGGCACAGACGTTGCACGAATGAAATGGAAGGGGTTAGGCTTGAGGGCCCATAATTCACTGATTCAATAAAACAACAGATCCAAACCGAGATTTTGGTTCAATGGGATAAAGTCAAAGAAAAGAAGATTCAACATCTATTGATCCAATCATAAATTGACCGTCACATTCAAAAATTCAGCAGCGACTGGTTGGGGGACACTAAGGAAGGGAAGGTGGGAGTGATGAAGTGGAAGGGAGAGAAAAGAGTGAACAAAAAAGGTGGGCAGCCAGAATCCAGAAGGAACTATCACCTATCATTTCATGATTGGACCACTGTGGATCCTTCTATCCCTCTGCGTCCATTATCCGACTTCCCTGACCCTTTCCCATTATCATCCTTGTGCTTGGTTCCTTTGAGTTGGTATGGTTTAGAGTAAGCAAGTGATCTGGATCTTAGGAATAGTTAACGGTGCTAATGCAGAAGGATAATATCTGGCGCCCCCGGCAGGAGGGTGAAGAGGTACCAACTATTGCCTAGTTACCTTGTAAATGGGATGCTGGACCCGGTTTCCAGCAGGTGCAGCTCCCCACCAATAGATTGGAGTCATCTACTACTAGGAGCCTACCATCAAGGGATGCTCGTATCACCTCTGATGGCAGGCTCCAGCAGATGTTTGAAAAAAAAAAAAAAACAAAAAAAACCACAATTTTAGAAAACGTACGGGCCACTACAGGAGCGGTCAAATTCATCCGATTAGAAACGTTTCTACTCTAATGTTTTCTCGGGGATAGTTGCGCCAAGTACTGGTGGTTCAATGTGGATGACCTGGGGAAGCAATCAATGCCCCGTGATTATGCTACAGTCGTGTTATGCAGGGAAGCTGTCTCCGGGGAGCAGTGGTTGAGGCTCTTCCAGCCCTAATGGGAAGAGGCGTGGGTATAAGCTTGTAATCAAATTCGCTACTGGAACCTTGAGCACTTGACCCTTTTTAAAAAAAAAACAAAAAAAAAACAATCAGAGTTGGTGGTTGCTCAACTTAACCAAGGTAGTTAGTGTGGAGTTGGGGAAAGGTTTGGTATTATAGCTGTTTTTTTCCTTATGCTTGCCAGGAATAAGCAACCGAACTGGTACCCCCCATAATAGAAAGGGGTTGGCTCTTGGTGACAAGCTGATGGTATGCCACAATGGCTTAGACTTGTAGGGCCCACCGGACACCCCTGTGGGTATCATAAGAGATGGGTCCAGGAGATGTAATGTAAGGTTCATGCTGTATGGTTCATTATGGGACATTCGCCCCAGTTCAATGCAACAATATAGCAGATTTACAGCCTGGGAGTTGCCCTCAATGTTTTGAATGAATCTGTTACGGGATTTGGCCCAGATGCATGTCCCTGAGCAAGACAATGGCAAAATACCAGATTAATGAGTATCTGGATCGGACAGACGGCTCATGGCTCTCATGCAAGGGGCATCGACGTCAGTTGAAACTCTTTTTGAGGATGCGGAGATTCCGCACCCTCGAGGATATGCGTCGACGAGCAGCAAGGCTCGCATATTCCCAACAGCGATGTTTTGATTGGGCCCATGGTAATATTGAATACCCAGTTGATTCCTATTCATTTAAAAAAAGGGAAAAACTTCAAAAAAGGGAAAATTGCCCCCATACCGGGCCCAATGACCATCTACCATCTCGCACCTATTCCTGTTCCCGTGTTGAACGTAAACCACCACCACCTAAAGTTTTTCAGACGTCGAGAATTGAACGTGAAACATTCCGGGTTCTTCAGAGGCTCAGGGTTACCTCACCTGAATGCCACGTGGTGCCAGTCAGAAGAAAAAAACAGCACCGTGCTCAAACTTAAACCACCACTGCAGTACCTTTCCCTGCATGAAGATTAATTCCGCGCCGAGTAAAGCGGAAGCCAAGCGGGAGTGGGCCGCCGTTGATAAATTGAATCGGTGGCCAGTTTTATGTTTCGGGCTTTTTTTTCCGCCTGTGGCCGGTATATGTGAAAGTTACTGGTGGCTTAAGCAAATCTTATTTCACAGTTCTTTTCCAACTAACTGACATTTCGTTAAAACTGGCATTTTTTTCTAAATTCACGAAATCGAGCATACAAAAAAAACAACATTTTTTAGTGTTTTTTTGTCCTCATGACGTTGGATGATCACATCATCGAGTGTCGTGGCGACTCCCGATGATCTGACTATCGAATGTCTGTTAATGGTCCTTTATGTTGAGGTACTTCAGCTGGACAAAGTGAGATAACCACTTTCTCACTCGATGAGCAACGAAATTTTGACTAAGTCTACTTTCGTAAATTTAGAAAAAATGTCAGTTTTAACGAAATGTCAGTTAACTTGCCGAAAAGAGGCTCAGACGTAGCAGTGTTTTACCCCAGTTCGGCTGGGGTTTGGCATGCCTTGTCAGACTGGGGCCCCGGGCACAATTTTGGTAGTGTATGGGGTTTCTGCGAGGCTTCACGGACGTTTTTGTATTTGAATGGAGGCCCTGAGGGTCATTCGGGGATGTAATCTAGTCTGCCGCCGTATGATAAATGGTCATTTTGCTGGCCATACGTACGACGGGGCGATTTTCTGCATCGGTTCCAATTTTCGGTTTCCTGTCGGTTTCTACTTTTTTGTTTCCCGCCTATGATGCTTTCAATGAGGTACCGGGCCAGCCTGCGGGCTGGTACGTTGCCTCCATCACAGGGAATGGTTTTCAGGACGCGTATCGAATGCGTCTTCTGAAGTTTCTCTATCAATGTTGCAAGGCGCTGCGGTCCTCCTTTCGCTATCAGACGATATGGACCACGATTGCGTTATGCTGCACTTCGATGTCGATGAACCCGGTGCCAGCCGTCTCCGTACGACTCGCCTGGGAGTCAGAGTGTGAGGGAGATAGAGAAAGGAAGATGCGTGAAAGGTAGAGATAACACATGCTTTGGAGGGCGCTCAGCACAAGGTGGAAGGCGGTTGTTGTTGCTGTCTGTTGTCCCATTTATGTGTGCAGGTCGACCGGACAAAATGACGTGGGAGTACTTACCTACTGTCCTGACAATTTGTTGATCTCTTGTCCGGGGACACATTTTTGATGGCCTATTAGGATAGATGAACTCTAGTGGAGGTTGGTCCTACCAAATCCGCTATCAGGCGCTCCAGCGCTCATGATGTTCTGTTACCAAAAAAAAAAAGAAGGGGCAACGGGTTCTGCATCACACCCAGCGTTTTTTTAAATGTTTTTTTAAAAACCTAGGTTGTTGTAGAGGCCGGAACAGTAATCAGCCTCCCGGTTGTCCAGATGAACCCCTTTGAAGACCCCACCCACCCTTCCTTTCATCTTTTTTAATAGGCAACTTTAGCAGTTCTCGAAACAGGGCAAAAAAAGTCGTTGCTAAATCTGCACTCGAGTTACTTCAAAAAATGGTCGCAGTTTCAACTTGGACATTTTGAAACTCAAACAATGACACCTGCACCACTTTGTCTTTTATTGCCTATTTCGAACTTAGAAGGTGACTCAAAAGAAATTTTCCCAAAAAGGAAAAACAATAGATGCCATGCTATTTTGAACTGTGGTTTTATGCAGTCTCCAATAATCATGTCTGCTCTAGCTCATATTCGTAATATGTTGATCGAAGGCTTTGGATCCTTTCGTTTAGATGGCGGGCATTTTGTTACCTTTCCCTACAACTCCTTCGAAACTCATGTCTTTTGCAACTACCTGGTCTTGAACCCACAATGGGCCTCTTTTGACACCACTTGGAAATTGTTGTTTTTCAAGGAAGCGTCGTTCGACCCGCCTTAATGACGCACCCTTGAAGTCGCTAATTGTTTCCACATCCCCGTGGCCAAGTGTCCGCTGTTGAAATGGAAGTGCATCCTAGGCAAATCGACGAAAATTCCAAGGGTGCCTCGGAAGGTCACTTGGGGCGCAAGGGCTGGACCCTTCAAAACGTGTAATATACAAACCTTTTTCTTTTTTCTTGTTTTTCCCACCAATCACCAATGTTCCTAGTGAAATGTCGTCAGCACTTCCGTTTCAAGGACGACCGTCTCAAGGGTTTCGTCAAGGGGTTGTGGAACAAAAAAACAAGTTGAGGGAAATTAATCACCTTCTGTGAGTTAGGGTGCTCTTGAAACCCAAGTATTTTCAAGTGGTGTTAAACAAGGCCCAATCTCATCTTTAATTTTGTTACCTTTCCCGACAATTCATTTCCTGTCTTTTGTGACTGCTTGGTCTCGAACCCACTATCTCATCGTCAAATTTTCCCCATTTTTCCTCCTGGTACGTTCAGGTCTTGAACCCGCAACCAATTTTCTATTCTTAGATCCCTTGTTTTACCCCGTGTTCCCATACCTTTACTGTAGGACCTCAGACTCGATCAAGCGACCTTTTTGAATACACGCAAGGAGTACACGTTCCGGTAACTTCGGGAAAAACCAATGATTTCGTCTGCGATAGGACTTGTGTTGGAAGGGAATCGAATTAGCGAAGATATAAGAGTTCAAAGATGAAGTTTTCTGCTATCTTGCGCTAGATACTAGAATGACCCTTTACGATGCTGGACACACGACCGACAAAAGCACCGTGTAGTTTTATGAACCTGGTTGCTTGTTGTCAGAAGACCAACACTCGCTCACATAGACTTCCATGCATGCCCATACATACACAGAAGGAAGGGGAGAGAATAGGAGTATCACACCGCACAGAGAGAATGAAACACAACGGAAGCCTTGTCCACGCAATATGACAGAACACACTGAAAGCGCAATTCGCTCCACAGAGTCCCCACAACTAGTAACAAAGGAAAGCACAGTAGATCACATCAAGAAAACAATGAAACAAAGATTGTCAACCCACAGTATCAACATTGTTGATTACACTCAGAGTATCGTTTTGCCAAAATCGTCTCAGGACCATGATGTGCTGCTCATTTCTGAGCAGCGCTTCTCCCCAACCCTGAATAACCGCTCTCAACTGCCCCCAGAACCCCTAAAACAACCAGCGCCACCTAGATACTGCCTCATGAGGGAAGCGCCACCCTGAAATAGGCCTTTGGGGTCAAGCGCCTTTTCAGAGGATGAAGAAGAAGACCAGCGTCACAGTCTCTGATGAAGGTGAAGTGCCAGATGGCTTCACAGGTGAAGATCTGCACCACCACCACCCTTCCTAACAACGGAGACCTCTAAAGATATAAGCTGCAACTATGGCTGCAGCGCCACCATTCGAAACCCTACTCATGAGGAGGGTTCAACAGGGCACCAACTTCTCCGGCTCCCAGCAGACCTTAGATTGCCCAGACCTCCGAGAAGCCCCACGTGCTGCCAGAGAACAGCGAAGGACCCAACTATAGCCGATGCTTTGAGGGTCTGGCTATGTTTGTCTTCTCAAACACTGAAGCTGTCACCACTCCAGTTCACGCGTTGTGTCGTCACGATCTGCAAAATGCCAACCATGAAAAGCCCTATACAGACTCTCCTATTCTATTAATAGATCTGCTCTAGCTTAGACTCGACTTAGACTGGACCTACTGGACCGACCGGTACCGTTTCCGTTTCAACCTCCAGGGCCTTTTCGTGCCTGGGTATAGGCTATAGAACCTGTCTATCAGTGTAGGTCCTTAGACCTGTCTGTCTATGTGGTAGCCTGGGCCTGCTATTCACAGTTAGGGTGACTATAGGGAAATAGGATTAGTGCGGCTCTGTTAATTTTTCGAATTTGCAGATATGTCCCTCACGCATTTCCCCCATAAACTGGTTTCCCGATTAGTACACAATAGAAACAAAATCACGAATTTATGCTACCTATGTTACAGCCTCGGTTCGACGGGCCGCAGGCTGCAGAATCACCAAGTCATTGCAGGCTTACCCTCCCCTGGAGTGAGGACCTCCGAGCTAGGAATGTAGACGAGCAGAGCGTCGAAGGGCTTGTCCCTTCTTTGTTGCCTCGTATCGGAGGACAACTGACTTCGCTGTCTTAAGGAGTTCCTTGCGTGTAAACCAGCGATCCTCGGTGTGAGGCTGGTACGAGAACTTCACAAGATACTGCATGACTGGACCTGTGCCCATCTCATCACTTCATATCCCTTGCCAGGGATCGGTGGATAGAATTAAGGGGGTCGGTCCGCAAATGCATCAGCCGATGTAGATGGTAAGAGCTTAGATGCATGGAAGACCAGATAGGTTTGTAGATGCAGAGGGACATCAACAACATAGGGATGGTCCAAATGGATCAGTCCCCTGTATTTAAAACATATCATGGACCCATATATCATGACAACAACTTAGGTGAAATGTCCCCCTCATGTGACAACTCAAAACTGAGCACCCAAACCGAGTCACCAATGCGAATCGTAGATGGGTCACGGTGCCTGTTAGCTTGCTGAATCATCGCCTTTTGGGCTTTGAGCAGGTTATCACGGGCACACTTAATGTCTAGTTGATAGCGTCTGGTAAACTCCGCAGTTCCAGGCGTCAGTGTAAAGGTAGCCTTGTCGATGATATCATCGAGAGGCTGCAGTGGTTCACAACCCCAGTGAAACCGGTAGGGTGTGAACCAGTGGAGGAGTGGACAAGGGTTGTCACGCGGGAATCCCTGGGGCCCAAGCCAGGGTAGGGATTTCACCCCTGGACCCCCGCTGTGGGGCTACTCGACCCCTGCCCCCGCCAAAACACCCACGCCCCTGCCCCAACCCCGCCACCTCC
>BFEA01000402.1:507106-517577 GCA_003427395.1 Chara braunii
GGGAAGGAGAGGCCATCGGGAGGGGGGGGGCGGGCGAAGGGGTCGATGGTGGAAGCTGTGATGGCGGGAAAGGGATCCCGAGCGAAGGAAGGGGGGGGGGGCGCGGCCTGGGCCCCCTGGGGTCTGGGCTGTTTGGCAAGTCAATGGGAGCATTGATGCCATTGCCCCTCTCATTTGACCTGGGAGTGGGGTGGGAAAGCAGTCAGCCGATCGGAAGGACCACTGGTCCTCCTGTGCTGCCCAATTTTTCCAGGTCAGCTTTCCGTTGTCCTACACTTCTGCCAACTTTCCATGGGGATCAATCTAGTGCTCCCTAAAGACCGCAATTGCCTGTTGTTTACTTTCTCTGTCCGGACTCGTGGCCAGTGCTTAAATTTATTTTCTACTGGCTTTCAGCAAGTTTGCTCGGAGGACCTCCACTAGCTCTGCTTTAGCTTGGTGATAGCCAAAGGCGCCGTCTTGGCGTTCATGTGAGCATCTCATTCGCCATATCACCACGAGCACAGCCAGCCGCATGTATCCGAATAGGTTTCGTTGAAAGGGAATCCGGGCTGCAGGGAAGCTTTTTCATTTTCCCAGGAGGATGAGTGCGGAGTTGCACTGGAACTCAGTGTCTGTGAGAGCATGCCACATTGCATCGTATCATTGTGAAACCCTTACTGGCATTGGGCATGCAAGCAGGCAGTGTTCCAGGATCTGGTCAGCTCTGCGGCTTTCGGCATTTGGCTCGCAATGGGAAAAGATAGGGGATAGGACACCTGCTTGTTCCAAGTTAGATCTCAAGGTCACCCAGTCCGGGGTTGGGAGGCATACATGCCTTATCTGCCATTGCAAGGCTCTATGGGAGGTGGGCATTATGTGTGCATAGGTGGCCCACACGCGCAGGCTTTCCTCTCCTACTCGGTAATCCCTCTTCCATCCCTTTTGGACTATTGGTGTGGATGGGATTAGGTCATGGGCTCAGTTATATGCTTCTTTAGCTGTGTAATGTCAGATGGAGGTGGGGTTTTGACCTTCCCATTCCCCCTCCTCAAGGCCAAAGGGGAGTGCATGTATCAGGGTGGACATTTCGTAGGCATAGTAGCCAGTGTCGTCCGGGCCCACCACCCTGATTCTAACGAGTTCATCTGCCATAATCGTATAGTCCAAGTCAGGGACCCTTCTTAGAGCTGCCCACCTCGCCCCTGGTACATCGGGTTCATATGCATGCATTTTCACCCCTTCTTGTGTGACGTAAGCAGCCTCCCACGGGGGCGGGATTGCATCTTGGAGCTGCTTGAGCTTGTCCTGGATATTTCTTACATGTTTAGACTAGTCTGCAGCTGCTGTGCAAATATACCCTAAGTTGATCTAGCGGGTTAAAAAAATTCCACTAGCAGCAGGATAAGCTTTATGCCTTGGGCGAGGTCCTACTAGCAGCAGGATGAGAGCTTTGCGCTTACTCAGAGATGTGATGCAGAAAAGAGATCAATCGCAATTTTCTGCACCTCTCCAAAAACACACCCAGATTTGGGCGTTAAATCCAATACTCTTTGCCAGTGGGACCTCTCCTCTTGTCTTGGTGAAGGGGTGTTCGCCTAAATTCGTTGTTTTCTTCTCTTTTTTTTTCCGGAAAAAATGCATTGCAAGCCCCTATCACCCTAGGGGAGGCTCCATCTATTGGTGGGGAGCTTCACCTGCTGGAAATCGGGTCCAGCGTCCCTTTAACATCAGGTAACCCAAATTTGTTGGAGAAGATGAATCAGGAAGATGAACCAGGGACCTGTCAGCCCATGGGATTGACTGCACAGATTATGGGATAGATTGTGACTTGGGGGCAGATCCCACTTCTTTTTTTGTACCGCAGAGCTGTGATTACTTTCCCCTTGGGCTGCTGAGTTACCCTACCAAGCTTGTAGCTAATGTTTTCCAGCATTGTAGCCCAACCCTAGTGCAGCCCGTCCCTGAACATTGGCGTGTTACATGGCCATTCCCTGACTATGTCTGCCACAGTGAATAGCAGATGTCTTTTCTGACTCCTATTTTGACTTGCAGTTTGTATTGGTAGCCGGGTCTACATTAATTAGTCTGGTCTTTCTTCTCTGTCGAAGATACCGGGTCTGTTTCCACTGTTCTTGTCGTTGGGCACATCCTCCTTCCTTGCTCCGTCTGATCCGTATACCTCTGTTGTCGCTCCCTTGGTGTGCTCGCCTGGCCAGGACTTATGTATTGGCAGCTGTTTGGGGGTTGGGAATGGGACAGGGAAGGAGAAGGGGGTTGAAGTGTCGGGGGTAGGGGCTCCATCGGTTGGGNGGAGGTGAGGGCAGAGGGAGGTGGGGCTTGCGACTGTGTGTGAAGTGGATGCGGGGGAGGAGGTTGTGGCCGTGTTGCTTCCGACCACAGAGGGGGTGTCGGGGAGGTTGGCCGGGTGTGTGGTGACCCAGGTGGGGGAGCAGGAGTCTGTGGTGGAGATTCCATAGGGAGTGGTGGGGTGGATAGGGGGGTACTGGGGTCCTGCGTTGACGTAGGCCGAGGGGATTCCACAGGAAATGGGCCAGAATGAGGGAGGGCGGCAGGGGATGCCAGGGGGGGCGGCAGGGTGAGTGGAGGTGGCATGTCAGGAAGTGAAGGGTTAGTTGGGTCTGTGGTCTTGGGTGGCGAAGGTATGAAGGATGGTTTGTGACGAACTATTTTCTGTAATCGCACAACTGCGTGAAGCGGCTTCGGGGGTTGGGGACTGGTTGGCCTCCTAGCGCCTCGGGTTCCCAAACCCGTCTGAAGGCAAGCCGTGAGCTTAGTGACACGACGGGATAACTGTTGACCTATTGCTAGGCTACTCAAGCAGCAATTACCACAAAAGTCCTTCAAATGCTCAGAACCCCTGGACTCCCCAACAAAACACTCTCGTCCCTACAGGCTACAACAACTCTTGGTTTTCCCTTGGAATGCCCGGCCCAAGGCATTCCCAGATCTCTCTACCAGGCCTCACGCTCCTGCTATCAACAGGTTACAGGGCAACCCCCCAGCACCGGCCAGCGTCGTTCTGGCATCGAAAAAATGCAGGTCCATGAATATAACAGCATCAAAGATGCCTAAAATGAGTTGCAAGGAGTACCCAGAATCCTAAGGCATTCTCAAGGGACTTTTTTCTTTTTTTGAGAAAATTTGAGAAAAACTTTTAAGAAGACCTCCCCTTGCCAGCATTGATTGCCCCGGAATGTCTCAAGATGATCAGCCATTGTTTTTTTTTTTTTGGGGGGGGGGGKGTTGTTGGGGGCACAAGTAAGTTCATGTCATAATCGACTTTAAAGATGGGCAAAAAAAACACGCACCGGCAGGTCAGTCAGATGCCAAGTTTGAAAAGTCAGTAAAAAGGGTGCACCTTTGTAATAAGTGTGGACGTCATAACGTGCAGGGGGGGGGGGCGTGGTGTGCAGATGACTTGAGTTCGAAAATGTCAAAGAAATATTACAGCTTTTTTTGTGTCTTCTGCCATAATTCCGAACTCGGGATGTGTTACTTGTTTTCCAGGTTGATTGTGGAGGGATTCATGACCTCCCTATTCTTATTAAAAAAAAAAAAAAAAAAAAGGGCGATGGCCTTGCGGTATTATCATCGGACTAACCAGCCCAAGTAAATTTAATCTTGTGTCTAATTTAACATCCGGTGGCCTTTTCAGCCCAGGGTGGCCTTGTTGCCTTCCGGGAACCCCTAATGGAGGCCACCGGCCAAAGGACAGTCGGTAGCAGAGGGACTGGGCATCATCTGAGCGACCAATCTTTGTGTCTCCCTGATTACCCCTCCCCCTATGAACATCAGTAGAGACTGCTTTTTAATGCCAATTGGGGGGACAAACGGGCTATCTCTAGGTAACGGGCGCCAAGCATGCCCCGGAAGGTACATGACGCCAATGGGGATTGAAACCCAAGACCTCTTGAATGTCACTTGCGTGCCTTACCAACTGAGTTTTAAGATGATAGAAAAGCTTCTACATTCCCTGGAACAATGAGACTCGAAAATGCTCAGTCACCCGTTGGACCAGCAAACCTTCACAAACCTGCAACAGGCGAGGGACCGACTTCAAGAGTACCTGTACCAGCAAGCGGGGGCATGAAGAATCCAAGCCAGAATAAAAAAGTCAAACACAGAAGGCACCATGCCCTCAACCTTCTTCAGCAAAGCAAAAACCAAAGCAAGGCAAAACCTAGTTCCATCGTTGCATCACCCATTTGATCCACGCCAAAGGGACGCAAGCAATCCGTATAGGATAGTCGACTTCGCCTCAGTTAAAAGTCGTTTAATTCCCCTTACCCCCGTTATATTCCCATTGAATTAGAAATGGGGGGACTCCTGTCATTTTTGTTTCCACGAATTGGGTCTTGGGGGCTTCGGGTATGCAACCCAGCACCCCTGCACCCCTGCACGATTAAACTGAAAAACAAAGGAACCCCCCTTTCCCTCGGTGTGTGTGTGTGTGTGTGTGTGTGTGTGTGCGCAAGTGCATGTGAGAGCACAACACACACACACAAAGAACAAAAAAAAAACACAGACGGTCATTTCATCTTCTTTTTTTATTTTATTTTTATGCGTTTGAATTTAAAAAAATATAGGTAAAAAAAAACAAATAAAAAACATGGCATTGCAGATCTTGAAACGATCTACAACCATATTCTTTCTTATTTATTTTTTGGCCACTTTTCCCTGCAAAACAAAATCGATATGAAAAGAAAAACAAAAAAAATTAAAAAAATTCATTTCATCTTTATTTTTCAGTTTTTGTATTTATGTTTCTATTTTTTTTTTTAATACATTTAAAGAAGTAAAAATAAATAAAAAATATATGGTTGTAGATCTCTTCGAGGTCTATAACCCTATATTTTTTATATTTTTATTTGCTTATTGTTTGTTGATGAAAAACATATCCACGGGTGGTGTTGATATCCCTCAAATTGGATGTTCGATACCAATTCAATGCAGATTCAACGCGCATTAAATTATTTAACGCGGACCCTGCGTTGAATCCAAATTTAAACACTCAGCCTCTTCACCTAAGAGAACGACCAGTGGGGAAAGAAGGCGTTTGGGAATGCAAGGCATGTACTATTACAAAACCTAACAACACTACTGTCGCAACAACAAAGGACAACACCGAAACCTCCTATTACACTGCAGCCCAAGAACTCTTGGAGGCGCTGCAAGGCATGGAGGATGAAAAAAACCCTAGCCTCGACTCCTTTCCTAAGGAATTTTGGGCCCACTTTTGGGAAATCGTTCATCTTGACCTCCTCGAGTACATCCAAGTCGTCAAGATTGAGGGGAGGTTTTGGGATTTTAATATCATTTTATAGGTCAGGGTGTCACCACGCTTTTATAGAAAAAAAGGGACAACGCGGAGGTCCGAAATTACCAGTAAAAATGATGGTAAAAGCGTTGTGCAACAAACTCCTACCGCATATGGGTCATCTCATTCACATGGATCAAATAGGGTCCATGCCACAATGGAACATCCAGGACAATATGTTCTAGTGAATGCGACCATTAAATACGCGTGACGACGTTAGAAAGATGCAACGATCCTATTTATTGACTTTGAGGAAGTGTACGACCATGTGGACTGGTGCCTGCAAAAAATGAACTTTTGACCACGATTTCGACAATGGGTCAGCACCCTGCACCACTCGACGACAACCAACATTATGATCAATGGTCATCTTTCGGCATCGTTCCCACTACAAAGATCAGTGAGACAAGGGGACCTGATAAAACCATTGGTCTTTGTGATTGTCATGGAAGCGCTAGCCTCCCTTATCAAGGCAACCCCGCAATACAACGAATTGACACACCGGAATTGTCACAGCACCTAGTCCCGATTACCTCGCTATTTGCAGACGATCGCATGGTTCTCATTAAAGTCTCACCCTCTGGAGGCTTTGGTGGACACGATCCACCTCTTCTCCATCGCTGCAAACATGAAGGTCAACTGGGGCTCTAAACGGAAGGGTGGTGGATCCACACAACCGGGGAGCCCCCCCCCAGATGACCCCCCGATCAACTGGAAACCAAAAGAAGAAGCCATACGGGTCCCACGGGTAAGACTCACAGCCCCCGGCCCACCCGTGGACCATATGGACCGCCTGGTCCAAACCGCAATCCAAGCCATGACCAAATGTTAAGGCCTGCACACTTCATTGGTGGGAAGGGCCCTAGCCATCAACAACGCTATCCTATTCATTATTTGGTATAAGACAATATTCTAGATGCTACCCCGAAAACAGATATTGGTCATAAAACAAACAACCGCTGCTTACCTTTGGAGGAACGACCATGAACTACGGACTTGTATTAAAAGGGTAGCATGGGCTCAGCTGGCCTAGCCAAGAGTTAAAGGAGGCATGTGAATCATCGACCCGGAAGGGGAAATTAAAGCGTTGGTCTTCAAAGTCATGATTAGATTGTTGATGGGGAATGATATCCCATGGGCCCCATTGGCCGCTATTCAACTACGATGCCTAGCCCCCGACACAAGAGAGGAAAGGTTAATTCACCCTATAACATGGCTCATAAATTCAGGTTGGCCCTTCCCAAGTAGCCCTAAGGTGGTTGACCGAGAATCTTCCACAACGGCCACGAAGTCAGACCTAGCTAGTAATCCCCTTTGGGCCTCCATCCTTGCACTACTGAGAGATATCGATCCGGACAAACTACCATCACCGTCACAATAGCACGAAGTCTGGAGACAGCCCTGGTTCGGGAATCCCCACATCCTGACCTCGCAAGGCCAGCCTTTTCTATCAAGCACAACTCTCATTGGTAGGGATGGGCTAAAAGGGGTGTCTTCACAATGGGGGACCTTTGGGACATGAGAGTTGGTGAGTGGAAAACAACTGACCACCTTAAACCAACCTTGAAATACATCTGAAACTTGAAAGAAAAACTTCACGAGTTGTAGGAAGCCATCCCCATTGCATGGATCAGGGCCCTTAGACAGGGCTCCTTCATCCAAGAAGGGGATTGGATAATCAAAGCAACTTCCTTACCTGTCCCAATGATCATCGACCGAGTTGACCTCCTCCTACCGGTAGCGACGTTTCACGAGGGGTACCAATAGCATAGAGTGGAAAACCGGGTGAATGGCAAAAATAAAATTTGTGTCAAAAATTGGAAATGCGCCGAATAAGCGCGGTGAGTATTTCACGGTCAAAATGATTATATTTAATTTTTCTGATATTTTTCCTTGAAAGATCACATCGTCATCACGACCTAATTTACGGACCCTCAAATTTTCAGAATTTTTAAAGCATTCTTCTGAGCACAAAAATCGCCAAAGTTGGAGCTTTTAAATGGTGGGATTGGACCTACCGATGACGAACGGTCGCCGCCCCTCCGTAGAACCCGTCCCTAACTCACAATGCCAAGGGTTTTCAGTTGTCAGGGGGAGTGGAGGTTTTATGATTTGGCGCTTCCTGAGGCCAAAATGACAAGACTGACAAAAACCGAGGACCTGGACAAACAACAGTCCTGGTCAAGCCTCATAAGAGTACGAGTGGTGGGGAATGTTGAAGATGGTTGGTGCGACTTGGTGGGCCTATGAGACTGTTACCCCAATATGTTCTCTTCCATTTGACCCCGAAGAGTGGCAATGGGGCGGAGCCAAACCGCTGTCGGTCTAGGAACACCTCCTGCTCAAAGTCCGGCGCCACCTCCTCCTTCGAGTTCTCCGCCAGCTCCTGCTCCATGTCCTCTACCACGTACTACTCAGAGTCTTGCGCCACCTCTTGCTCCAAGTCCTGCACCACTGCCAACTTCGGGTCCTCTATCACCATCGCCCGTTTCGCCAGTTCAGCCGCCCGCTACAGAGGTGGAGACGCAGGAGTTGGCATCCTCCTTGCCTCAACACGGTCTTCTGCACAGATCTACGGCGATTCACCGGCTGAGGCTACGATCACCTTCCTCCGGGGTTTTGCAGGAGGAGGTTGGACACCGTGCCCTTCCGACGAACATGGGGGGGCCAGCCGTAGCGGAGGTGGAGGTGACAGCAACACCAACGGTGGAGGTGGAGGTAGCAGTAGAGGAGGAGGAGATACGAGCAGTGGCGACGGGGGAGGAGGAGGTGCGAGTTGGAGTTGCTGTGGTGGGAGAGAAGGTGGATGGTGTGGACGTCGAGGAGCGCCTCGTGCAACAGTTTGTCACCGAGGAGGTTGATCCAGTGGTGGGCGGTTTTACCCCGGGTGTCGAGAGGGGGCCGGGGATGTCTCCTCCCACAGGGTATGCGGGTTCAGAGATGGGGACCCACTTCGACTTTGACTTGTCGATGGGCGCTCCCCCTAGTTGTGGCGGGGCGGCATCCATTGGTCGAGCGCCTTCGATGCACGAGGCGGCAGGCGAGACGGGTTCGCGGACCTCGAGAGAGAGGACGGTAGTGGAGTCTCCAGATGCGGCATGCGACATCATAGAACGAGAGAGGGTTCGACTTATGGCATCCAGCGACCCGCGTGCTCAGCCGTTCGCACGGGCCTTGGAGGAGCGCAGGCGTCGAGAGACAGGCAGAGATGGTCGGCAGGGTGGGGTGGTGGCGGGGGCGGTCCGGGTGAACGTTGCAGAGGCAGTGGCAGCAGAGGCGGTAGATGACGTTGTGGAGGGTGGGCCACAGACAGTGGTTGAGGGTGTGGTTGGCGGGCCACAGATGGCGGATGAGGCTATGGAGGCTGGACAGGGGCGAGACGGGGGGGCGGGCGACTCACAGGCCGTAGTTCATGACACAACGGCGGGTTAGGTTGTCCCGTTCTCGGGCATGCAGTTGGCCGAGGCCCGACGGTCGCAGTCGGCTGAGGGGCCAGTGCATGATGTGCCACCTGTTGTTACCATGGACTTGGGGTCCGAGCCGTTGGTTGTGCGTCCACGTCCTAGACGACCGTCTCCGCATGAGGTTCATCGTTCATTGGATGCAGAGGAGTTGGCAGCAGTCGCTGTGCTCGATGTTACTGGATTGGACCGGCGAATATTTGACCAGAAACTCACCATCCACCGTGGCAGACGATCCCTTCCGTTCCATGGGCCCCTCCATCGCCAGTGTGGTCCGGGTCCACCTCCACCGGAGGTCGCAGCAAGGTAGATGTTCCTGGGGCTGATGGGGGCGTGCAGGAGAGAGCACCATGTGCGGGAGACATGCCACCCCCTCCTCCTAGACCACGTGTGGGTGATCCGTCGTCGTCGCCGACAGGCCCAGGCTCTCGATCCCCTCACACGCCCGGGCGATCTAGGATTCGTGACACGACGACGGTTCAGTGGGATGTGTGCGATACGACATTATTTAGGAGGACGGACATAAATTTGGATTCCACCCGTCGTGTCACTAAGCTCACGGCTTGCCTTCAGACGGGTTTGGGAACCCGAGGCGCTAGGAGGACCGGAGCGAGGGAGGCTTCAGCTTCAGGTTGTGAGCCGCAACGAGGTCGTGGCAGAGGAGTGTCTACAGAGACCTTGGACGATGCTTTGAGAGCAGCGACGCGTGTTGTGCATGACCAGACTCCACGCAAGCGTGGAGTGCCTTGTCCACACCCCGTGCCTGCACAGGGAGGTGCTGCACTTGGAGAGTCTTCGGGGGCGGAGGGGTTGGGGATGCCTCGTGGATCCCGCCATCAGCAGACGGCCGCACAGGCTAGTGCGAGGGTTGTTGTGTTGAGGAAGGGAGGCAACCCTGTCACCATCGAGGAGGATGATCCTGAGACGACACCGACAGTGAGGGAGGATGATGAGGATTATGAGGGTGAGGAGGAGGAGAGTGAGAGCGGGGACGGTGGTGACGATGACGACAACGAGGATGAGCCCCCACCCCCCCCACCAACGTGCGCTTCGAGACGTGTTGCGCATATGTCTCCGTCCACACGAGGGGAGAGGAGACGAACATCCAGCAGTCGAGGGGGAACGAGCAGGCAGAGTGGGAAAGGGAAGAGGGGTTGGTGCGTTCGCTTTCCCGCACCTGCACGCGACTTCGTCACATTCTGCGGTCCAGGGTTTTTGGTCGTGGTGTGTTGTCTTAGTATTGTCAGCCTGTAAGGTGGTCACTTGTAGTGTGTGTGTTGTAGTTGTTGTTGTTTTCTTCTTTTCTGTGTGTCTTATTCTGGTGTGAGTAGGGCTTCTGTACAGTATTTCAGCGTTGGTCTTAGTAGAGATTCTCACCACCGTCGACACGACTCGAAGATTACTGTTTTTTTCCATTAATCAGCATGTGGCAGTGTGGCACTAGCGACATAGTAGTAGGACACATTGTATTATGTTACGTTTTTCATGTGTGATTTCAGCGACTGGTTCTTCACGTCATGTACATTATATTTTTCATGTATGATTTCAGCTACGATTGTTGCACGTCGTGTGAACGACGTTTTATGTCTATTTTTGTCAACGTGTGAATGCATATCTTTAAATGGAGTTCAAACTTTTCATTTCATATATTTCCTTTTTTTTTTTTTTTTTTTTTTTTTTTTTTTTTTTT
>BFEA01000402.1:539447-551454 GCA_003427395.1 Chara braunii
CAGGACTGGGACTGACAGAACCAGACAAGTCTAAGGGGAGGGGACAGCAGGAGCACATGGCCAGGAAGCGCTCAGACATACCATCAGAAGAACCATACATGCACACTGATCAGAGCCAAACTCAGGGATGGAAGATTTAGATTCTGACCCACCACATGGCAGAGGGCGCACGTCTCAGCATCTCAGTGCGCAAAACGGGAATTGACAGAGCCTGTCAGGTCTAAGAGGAGGGGAGAGACAAGAATGACGGCCTGCAATTTCGACAGGGGGTAGAGCCACTGTAATGACGAATCTCCAATAAGGGTTGAGAACTATTTGCAGCCCCAAGGGGAGTTGGTGCTCGAGAATAGGAAGAATGAGAATCAGGCCCTACCTATCTAATGTTGTCATGTAGGCAACCCACTTAGGCTACAGAGTAGTTGGAGGGTTCCACCTGCCAAATTCCCTCCTCTGAGAGTGGATCATCCAGCTGGCAGCAGCTACAATTGGATGTCTATTCAAATAAGCAAATATGATGTTCAGGGACGCTGGACCGGCTTTCCAGCAGGTGCTGCTCCCCACCAATAGATGGAGCCTCCCCCGAGAGTGATAGTGGTGTCTGCTCGTATCAGCACCTCTAGCACCAGCTCGGGCTGTTCTATTAGAAAAGAAAAGAAGGAAAAGCAGACGTCGCCTAGGATTGTATGAAAGGTCAGATAAGCTCTTTTTTTTTTTTTTTTTTTTTTCTAATTTGGACCATTTCTTCTATGTATGCATGTCATCCTTGCACAGGGGCCATGCTAATCTTCTCTGTATTGTTCCAATTTTAACGGATGTGTCGAAGGACAAAGGCCAGATAAGCTTGACATAGCATAATTACTAATAGTGTTTTTTTGAGGGGGAAACTGCGCGGGAGTCACAGAAATGAGTTGTAATTGCACTATGGGCCAAGATACAGCTTTGAATTGCAGTTCGGGCAATGTATACAACCCAGCTTTCTGGCCAGCTAGGGTGCCTGGAGTGCAAATGCAAACTGTATCTGCCCCATAGTGCAATTATAACTCGTTTTTGGGACACTACTGAAGCTACCCCTTTTTTTTACTGACAATTAATGCCTTCTACGGAAATCATTAACACCCTCAGTTTGTCCTCTCTTCAACCTAGCACCGTCATTCCTTTTTTTTTTTTTTTTTTTTTTTTTTTGAAAACACCCGAGCTGCTGCTAGGGGTGCTGGTAAGAGCAGACACCGCTAGCACCCTCAGGGAGGCTCCATCTATTGGTGGGGAGCAGCACCTGCTGTAAACCGGGTCCAGCGTCCCATTGATACATCATTGCTGAGAAACAGGCTCTTACATCAGATTGGTATTCAGATAGCTACACAGGGGATAGGTGCCTTCTACCCACAATGATTGCTCCGGGTTCCGGAGGATTGACTGAACAGGGCATTTGAAAGGAGGAAACCTCTTCCCCTAATGAGAGGTGCCAGATACTACTGATATTCCTAGTTTCCCCTTTCCTTCCTCCCTTTTCCTCTCTAGCTGTGCCCGGCGTTTATATGCTCAACCTTTCCCCTGCTGGTCGCCTTTGCATTCACGTAGCTCTGCCGCACTGTCAGGGCCTCCACTCGCTCGTCACCGTCCTTTCTCTGGGGCGCACCAGAGGGTTGGAGGTTGTCATACTGTCATGAGGCCACTGCGTCCTCCAACTCTGATCGTCGCCCAAGCCCTGTCCTTCTTAATGGCCATACCATGCCTTATCAACTATTGCCAGGGCATTTGGGGGGAAGGGATCAGGGAAGTCATGTGGGGGGCGAAGGGGTACTGTTGGATCTAAGTCTGTCCAGTTTTTGAAGACTAACTTGTAATCCCTGTGTGGTGTTCCCGTTTTCCCCTTATCTGTTTCTGGCTCATTTCCACTGTTCCTTCCCTTCCACTTTACCGATGCTATCCATCCTCCTTGCTCGCTCCCCAACCATTCTCTGTTGTAGGCGTCGATTTTCTTTTGAATTTCAGGGGTGTCGTTCAAGAGGGCCAATTGCCCTTCTATCTCCTGCCATCTCGCTTGCAATTCTGTTTGTATACGTGATTTGATGTGCTTCGTTGCTTCCGGTCCTTCCACCCTTGCTTTGTCTGTGGCCAATGCACACCTTTTCCACCACAGCGTCCATAAAATAACTTGTCTGCCCAGTTGGAACATATTGGATCTGAATTCACTTGACTGGCCTTGGGGCCAATGCCCTGTGAGTATCGCCCTCCAATCCCATGGCCAGTCTTCTCCTACTGTTTTCTTCCATATCCGGTCCCACCAACGCCACGTGAGGACTGCTCCCGGGTACTGCAAGAATATGCGTTCTATAGTTTCTGGTATCTTCCTGCTGGGGAAGTTCTGCAGACAGCTGGGACACCAGGGGGACGCTAACCCCTTCTGTTCTAAGCGGGTGTGGTCTATCAGCCAGTTTTGGGTGGGAAGGCATATGTGCACTATCTGCCAATGAAGAGATGTGATCTTCGCCGGTTTTCTCTTTGTCTCCTGGAACCACTTGATTGGCTTCAGCAGATCTGTTAATACATTAAGGTGCTTTGCCCATCTGTCATTGATACTGTCCACCAATTTTTTTTTGACGGAGCATCCGATAGGCAGATTTAACCGAGAGTCTATGCAAGAGAAGGGTTTTTTTTTACCCTTTGGGAGGGGATTTTGAGGGGGTCCACCTCCGGTTTTGTGGGTCAAAGGGTAACATGGCAATTGATATTTCCAGTTGGTACGCAGGTCTTTCTTGTCCATCTTCCAACACCCTGATTCTGAATAGCAGGTTTCTTTCAACCCACTGAAACGGGTCACGGCTACCCTCCAACCGGTTTCGCCCTCTTACTGCGTAAGGTTCGACAAGTGCATCCTCTTGTCGGAGCTCATGAATCAGGCCAACCCACCCTTTTCTCCCAATTATTGCGACCCAATCCCCCTCCTGCAGTGTAGGTCCCTTCTTGAGGATACGATTCCAGTCCAGGGGGACTGAGGAAATCAGATCTTCTAGACGGTCTTCCTTTGCACGGGCGTATTTCAGCTGATTTTTAAGTTGCTCCGCCGTTTTCCAATCCCCGCTCTTGTGCATCCCACAGATCCCCGACTTCAGTGATCCCCTTTTGCACCCAGTTTTTTCCAGGGCACTGTTGTGTTGTGTAGAACCTGGCTCCTCGTGTCAATTACCCATCTGTTGCCGAACAGAGGCTGCTTGTACACCTCTTCTCATTTGTCCGGGGCCCGTTTATCTGGAAGCGATAATTTCCTCCAGTTCCTTATGAGCTCCAGCCAGAATGTGTCTCGGGTTCTACTTGTTTTGCCTTCAGGGCGTGAGAGAGCCCAGTATCTGTCCTCTAACCACAACAGAGGGTCAACATATGAGGGTGTTTGTGGAGCTAGATTTTTTATTTGGTCCAGTGCAAGCGCGCTGAATGGAGATTGTGGTTCTAGTACGAGTTTTTTGACCCATTTTAGGCTGAGCGTTGCTATCTGCGTGGTCGGGGCGATGATGCCTAGTTCCCCTTGGGCTTTGGGCTGCATGACAGAGTCCCATGCCACTCGACTGATTGTTGTTGGGGATTCGTGGTCTCCTCTCCATAGGAAGGCAGCCACCTGCCCGTAGTGCTTTTTGTGCTTCTTTGCTCAGCGGCCATATTAGTGACGTCATTTCGCATGGCAATTAGAATTTAATCTATAGCCTTCCATCTACCCATCCATTCATCCACAAGGCATCCCTTTGTGGGAATAGGGGCGGGGGAATGGGTCTGTCCCAAGTTGGGGCCGGGGAATGTGTTTATAATCAGTGGCCCAAGGCAACAGCGGGACAGGGTAAGAAGGAGGGGTGGGGCAGGAAATTTCTACAATTAGTTGTATAATCTAATCATCAGGATTCAATATTAGCATTTTCATTTTTTTTTATTTTTTTATTTTTTTTCAAACACAAGCTCCATCTATTGGTGGGGAGCAGCACCTGCTGGAAACCGGGTCCAACGTCCCATAGATACAACCATATCCTCACAAATTTGCACAAACTGGGAACCGGGTCCAGCGTCCCATAACGAGCATATTCAGAAAACTCATCAGAAAATTTCATGAAGATGGGACTAGGAACCTACTAGAAAAAACTAGTTAGCCTAAGAATGGAGTTTTAAAAATTGAGATACCGGGGCCATTACCCGGCTTTGGCTCAGAGAATTTGGAGCTCCTTCAGACATGTCTACGACAACTTCATGGTAAAGCAAAATTCAAAAACGGCTCAGAAGAACCCCCAACAATCCACTTTTCCTCACTCCGGCAAGACTGACTGCAGCGGAGCCACCATCTCTACTGCTGCTAGACCATGCTCCCATCCTACCAGCTAGCCCCCTTACTGGTAGGACGCGTGATAACCCACCATCGTTTCTTTTTTTAAGAAGCTCAAGAGAATTAAGAAGAGGTCGAATGCTTAGAATCCCTAGACTCCCAAACAAAACACCCTAAAACTGTACAACACTGTCTTATTCCTTGTCGAGCTCTCCCAGGCCTCACACCCCCACCCGGCTAGGTTACAGAGCAACACGATTCGCCCCAGCTCCAGCCAGCATCGTCCCAACAGCAACCCTTGATTGTCCCTTAGAATGCGCAAATGGGACTCGTGCACACTCAACTCCATACACCACACACAGCGTAAATAGCATCATCACACGGTATTCCCTGAAAATTCATGCACTCTTTCATTCTTCAATACTCAACACATCTCCTCCTCAGTACGCACTGCCCCGACGCGTTTCGCTGTCGGTGTACTACAACAGACTCATTAAGGGGCTGAAAACACCATATGGACCACCAACATGGACTTCGAGATGATACCTCATAGCCGCTACTTAGTTAAATACGGGTCATACCATCCACATAAGGGATCATAATTCCTTACTTCACCCGGTACTCACGAAAAGCCACTACCCTACTCGAGAGTCCGGGCCTCGACATCAGTTGAAAATTCAAAAAGATTTTCCTGCGCGACGATCACACCAAAATTCTCATTTTCCACAACAGAACAAGAAAGAAGCTATGCCAACAGTTATCTTTCGCGCTCGTTAAGGCGCGATCAGCTACCAATCGTCGCAAGATTACCCCGACCTCAATTCCAAAGGAGAAATAAATAAAGCAAGGGCACCCATGCAATTCGCCAGACCATCCTGGTTCAACCCCCGAAGTAGTCTTGCGCAGAAAATCGCACGGCTGCAGAAAATAGTTCGTCACAGAAACAGGTGGGTAGAGCGGAATGCCCTTTGGGGCCGAAATTTGTGTTGTGCCTCTGTTAAGCGAGTGTGCAACTTAGTCATTCGAAAGATAACTTAGGCCGGTAGGGGTAAACTAAAATTTAATTGGGCCCATTTAAAGTTGGCACGCACGGGGTATATCCAGTGGCCTCACTCAGTTGGAAAGGCACGCAAGTGACATTCATGAGGTTGTGGGTTCAATCCCCATTGACCCCATGTACCATCCTGGGCATGCTTGGCACCCGCCACCTAGAGATTGACCATTGGATCCCCCGATCGACATTGATGTTCGTAGGGGGGTGGGGGACCACCATCTTAGGGGAGGCACAGGGATTGGTCCTATTGGCTTATGGTCCCTGATGCTACCGGCTGTCCCCTTCCCTTAGCCGGTATCGCCCACCTGCAGGTCCGGAGCAGCCCCCGCATGTTCTCTCGTGAACACGGTTCTGGCTGCTACGGGGTTCCCCGTATGCCTACAATTAGGAGTAGTGGTAGGTAGGTAGGTAGTGTGCGATGAAATTGAGAGAAAAAAGTTGGATTTTTTTTTTTTTTTTTTTTTTTTTTTTTTGAGAACTTCTCAATTTATATTAGAAAAAGAGTGGCAGAGGTCGGAGACCTCACAATTCAACCCGGAGTCACGAAGAACCTTGCTGGAAACCGGGTCCAGCGTCCCAGGACCCCTCTATTCTCAATAGAAATAAAACTTCTCAAAAACTAACTTGAAGCTCAATAAAAGGTGGTCGAACTAATAAAGATATAACTACGCAAACCCTTCAGCCAGAGAAAATCCTTGTAGAAAGCTGTGCAAATACAGACCGATAGAAACTAAGAAAATATGTGGGAGTAATTGCTATGCAACCTCACTGGCAAAGAGACTTGTGCTAATAGGCACACTAAAACACTCTAACACCCAAAAGGTTGACTTCACACCCTAGCTCTGCTAATAAACCAAAACGGCTAGCTAAGCTGCATAGCATAAGGTATGAAAGGTAAAGCAATGACCAACAACCAGCTTCCAAACACAAATTGATAAGTAATAAAGCATCACACAGCCAAATGTTCCCCTCTCACAACGCGCGTGGGTTTGACCTTCGTGCATGTCTTCCCCAGGGGGAAAACCATGTGTGAGATGCGAGGTACACAATACAGTTCAAACACGGCCTCCTTCTAGCCATTATCTCTCAAGCAGTGATCTATGATGAGCAAAATTTAGGTTTTACGTCCTATCGCACAGTAATCCGCACAAAGCCGATAGTGTGACTCAGAGGTAGTATTGACGCGTAAACCTCACGCCCTGTGATGTCTTTCGTTCGGAGTGCTAAAGGTGCGGAATGAAGGCCTAGAAAAACAGCAAGATGGGGTGTGCCAAGGATTTTTGGAAAATTGAGTGTGGGGACACAGACAAAACTGAAATCCCCCGTGTTGGCCCGATGAAGTAAGTCGGTTGCTTTCGCGCATCGCAGAATGCACGCGCGGGCACGACGTGAAAAGAGAAAAATCCAAATTCAATCCAAAAAGTATTGTCGAGCGTCCCACCGCGCTACGGATCTTCGCTTAGAGCGGAAGGGCTTTGGTACACCCCGCGTATCTCGTCTCCGTATCAAGTCCCGACGTCGCTCGTTGGTCAGTTCTGAGTCTGACGTGGATGGTCTAAGTCGCGTGACTCTTTCCTTGTGCTCATCTTCACTCCGTATCCGGTAGTGGAAGCCCTTTGATTCATAGCGATCGAAACGCTGGCACTCAGTGCACAGGGTTCGAGGCCAATGGGGCGCCACTGCCGTCCACGGAATGACGATCAGCTCGTTAAATGGCAACAATACGGAGTATGGTGGGAAGTGCGTATCGATAATGACAAAGCCCGCATCCACGAACCCGGAACAACGATTTTCAGGAGGGAAGTAATATTGTCCGCCGATCTGTGCATCAGCTTCTCGTACGTCTCACTCGCATACACGTGTCTTTTCCTCGTTGTAGGGGAAGGGGCGCGTCGGCGAGGGAGATACGGGAGGCTGGCGCCCGATCGAGGAGCGACCGTTAGTCTACATATCAATCAATCAAACGGAGTTTACAAAAATCGTCAAAAACTTAATCGAAAAAGAACTAGCGGGTATTCTTCTCCCGCACAACCATGCATTAATTGAGTTGGAATTCCGAGGGATCGACCCGCGACTCAGTTTCAGCAGATCAGATCAACAAAACCACGAGGCGCCTAGCTTTTTCGAAGCTGCCTCAGAGACTGTCTGTTGATGTCGTGCAGCATAAGGCAGATGGCATGCGCAGTGCATTCAGAACCACAGATCTAAACACTCTTGCATTCTCGAACAAAATCCCGTCGAGCGCTGGGTCTAATCAATCGCAGAAATACAAGCATTTCTATACATACATCCACTGTGGAAGGTGCGAAAATGACAACGATGCACATGTCAGAAGTAGATCGAGGGATTGTGCACATGCATCTACCGTTCACAAGACAAGATGGTGGGGCTCCCTTACATCAGGGCATTATCCAGAAAACTAATGGAAGAGTTCCGGAAGAAATTCTTCTTCACGGGAAGTCACGAGAGTTCACTTCGGTTTGYAAAAGAGACAAACTCACAACACATCGGTATACAAGTCGGAGAGAGAGGGAGATGGGAGGGATAGACGAGGAAAGTCTAGACAGAAGACACCAGAATTCAACAAGGGTACTTTCGACTTCACAGCCCTGAACTCACACCAAAAGAAATGGTCCGCAATGAAGGCGCATTCGGTGTGAAATTCCAATATGGCCCCAGGTCACTCATCCACTCAACTCCAATCACAAATCCTCATACCCGCACCGACGATCCCGGTTGTCGCGTGCTAACTTCCGCCACTGCCATCGTCACCCCGCTGACGCAGACTCGACTCGGCTCGCCCGGATCCCACAGTCCGTCGTGGCGATCAAGCGCGCAGCCGGCCAGACTACAGTCAGCTTGATAGGACTTTTCGACTCGCACCAAACGCATCACCTAGCCACTACTTCCCGGAAGCTGGCTTGCGAGTGGAAAACGTAAGAGAGTTTTGCGGGCGCGCTTGTGGATTTTATAGTTGCGAGAAAGGAGATAGATGGGGGAAGAGTCAGAGGGGAGATCGAGGTGTAAGGAGAGAAGGTTCAGCGAAAGGTGCTCAAGGGAAGCCATGTTAATCCTTCGGAACCCGATAGTCGGCCAATCAGATTCGTCGCGCAATAGGGAGATCCTCTCACTCAACGCGTCTGATTGGTGAGCCGGGGTAATCGGAGGATCAACCGGGCTTCGCGAGCCAAGGTTGATGAGCGAGAAGAGACGAGGCGCGAAAAGCAGCACGGGTCCAAGATTCAAATGATCAAGAAGGGGAAACAGGCGCGCAAAAAGCAGAGAAGGAGAAAGGGAAAAACAATTGCGATGAGAGAAGAAGAGGAGGGGGAAGGGAGAGAGGAGAGAGTCCGGGGGAATGATGACGCGGGAAATAAGGAGGAGGAAGCTCGCATGCGCGGTGCCAACAACAAGAGAAAAAAAGCACCAAAACAATTACAACTTCCTATGCCCAAAACCAATTCAAAAATTGAAATCACCATATCCGCGCGCGAAAGTCGACGCGGGAAAAGAAATTCCTATGCCTATCCGTATTCTCACAAAATTCCTAAAGTTTTCTCCGATGTGACCGAGAACATTCATGCAAGGAAAAAGATACGTCGGGCTTCGCTTATTCCGTAATTCCTAACTGTCGAGCCCGATTCCCAGTGCGCTTCGCTGAGGTGCACGTAATTTCTCGTGCATTTCCCAAATTACAAAAAGAAGAATTCCAAGAATCGATAGAACTTCCGAAAAAATGGGGGCCCAAACAAGGCGCCTGGAATCAAGAAAAGCGACGAGGGTTTTGTGGGGTCGGTATGGTACAAAAAGGGGGTATTGAGTCAAGGGGTACGAAAGATAGCACGAGGTCGGGAAGTGGCTCGTCACATCTTAAAGAAAAAGTGAGGAGCCAAAGTGAATCGTGACAGTTTCTCATGCAGATGCTACTCCTCCAGACATGCGATGCGAACTAGATTGAAGCAATCCTAGCAAAAGTTGCGGATCGAGCAAAGGAACCCAAACTCATACTACTAACTTGCTAAGCCTTGAACAAATTTACCAAATCACGTGAGGTAATTCACAAGAATGAGTGAATCTACCCTAGAGTTGTGCTTACGTACATTGTAGTTCCAACAATATCGAGAACAACACACAACCAGGGCAAAAACCTCCAACCGCGCGGAGCAATGCACCACCGGTCTCAGTTATAAAAACAATCCAACCCCCCTGCAGTGGGGAGCCATGAACGACAGCTCCCAAACAACAGATCTCCCATATAAAATGATCCAACCACAGTGGTAAGTTCTTAGATAGTTACTCAAGGCTCCTCAAGATGTACAAGGAATGATGAACAAACCAAGAGAATGAAGCACCCCTCCACAGAAGTCGAAGTACGAATTGATAGGATGCGTGCTTAGTGCCGAAATCGTCGTCTGGAAGTCATGGAGAGATTAAATACGAACTAGTACTTAGCAGGCATACTTCCAGAGGCATCGCTCCCACCACTGCCCGTAGCTCTCCCACAGCTTCGAGAGTGCCGATGTCCATGTAACCACAGCTGCTATGCACTGGCTGATGATACAANGCACTGGCTGATGATACAAACTAGCACTTAGCAGGCATACTTCCAGTGGCATCGCTCCCACCACTGCCCGTAGCTCTCCCACAGCTTCGAGAGTGTCGATGTCCGTGTAACTACAGCTGCTATGCACTAGTCCCCATCAGCCTTGACCGGAATCTCCCTGCCCCCTGGTATTCCACAGGGGGAAACGCAGTAAAACCATACCGCGCGGGAGATGGTTGGCGCCTTGAGAACTACAAGAAACCATGCTCTCCCTGTCACTCCAACCATAGGGCCTAGTCCTCCGCACATCGCAGGGAAATGCCGATTAACGTATTGCGGATTAGCGCAGCCCTGGTTAGAGCCGTCCGGCCGCCCTTGGGGTGGTTTCCGGTAGGGTTATATTGCAAAGATGGTTGGTCCAACTGACGCGATGGGTATTCTGCACAGACGTTTAATTATCAGAGTGAGAGGGATCTTCCGCGCCACCCACATCTTTTTAGGAGCATTTTGGTACTTATCTCAAGTTTTTTGAGGGGTATAACGCAAATTTCCAGGACAGAAATGTTTTTTTTTTGGGTATAGGGAGTCCCTGTCACTCCCGTCACTCCCGAGTCAAGGTCCCATTCGCCTCGATTATCCCTTCGGGCCTCGCTGCACTACTCTCGAAATGTGTAAGCCGAGAGTGATCTTCCCCTAGAATATGGACAGATACACGGCCATGATTTTTGCTTTCTGCGCATGTCGAGAGTAGTGCAGCGAGGCCCTTCTTCTCTCTTTTTTCTCGACCGTTGATCTTCCGAACGCGGCGGCCAAAAGTGAAGATGAAGAATCCAAGTCCAAGTATGCAAAATGAGAATGAACTTCTCGCTAAAACATGGCCAGATGCGCCCACCACATTTTTTGTCGTTTTCACATTTTTCGACAGTGGTGTGGCGAGGCCCTATGTGGGACCTCGCACCCCCATTTCGTTGCTCGCACCCCATGGAGGGTACTCCCTCAGCGCATTGACAGTAGCACATGATTGAATGTACCGGACTGGAATCATGGCCAAAGACTGATGTTTCTGACAGCAGCCACGTTCAGGCTCAGTCCAAGAAGTCCCGGGTTACCCCACCTCGGGGTCTGCGAGGAACGGGAACTCTGCGTTCTGACCGTCGGTCCTCTCTTTTATCGACGGTCCTGAGACAAGGAGGACTTCATACTGTGGGGGCATTACTCACACTAGGACACACTAGGACTTTTTCCGCGTCTATGTGGACGTAATTGCAGTCAGATGCATCCAGGGCAGTCGGAAAAGCGGTCCTATACATCCAGTAAGATCCTAGACCCTGAGAGAGAGAGAGAGTAATTGGCAAAGCGAGCGAGGTCGGTGGACTTCCCAATAGGGGACGAGCCTGTGTTCCCCTGGTACAGAGTCGCTGTCACGCGAACTTGCAAGCGAAGCGGGAGGGAGGGAGGGAGAGAGAGAGAGGGGAGCGAGGGAGAGAGAGAGAGAGAGAGAGTGGAGAGAGAGAGGCAGGGAGACAGAGAGAGAGGGGAGCGAGGGAGAGAGAGAGGGGAGCTAGAGAGAGAGAGAGAGAGAGAGAGAGAGAGAGAGAGAGAGAGAGAGAGAGTGGCAAGCTTGGAGGTGGGCTATGGCGGCAAACGAGACGAAGGAGAAGGCGGGGGGCATGAGAGCTCAGCTAAGCCATCAGGCCGTGTGACACATGAGAACTAGCAGTCATCAGCCCCCCCCGCAGCCCCCCCCATCCCCTTTCTCTACCTTGATTAATCGACGGTTATTGGGTGCTTGATTGGATGGCAGATCTCGCTCTGTAGCAGGAGCAGGGAGGGGTCTCGAATGTTTTTGTTTGACTTTTGATTGATCTAATCTGATACACCCTCTCCCTGAGATCGCTCTAAGCGACCCCCTATGGCGTACACTCATTATCTCTACCTTGTATGTATCTGACCACATTTACGGCCGGATCTGGATGTACCTGACCGCAATTCCGTCCATAAATGAGTAAGTTAAAAGGAGTCCTAGTGTGAGTATGCATGCCCGTAGGCACGGTCCTAGCAGCCTTAGCACCCCCCGTTCCCGCCCTTTTTTTTTTTTTTTTTTTTT
>BFEA01000402.1:590109-603700 GCA_003427395.1 Chara braunii
TGTGTGTGTGTGTGTGTGTGTGTGAGAGAGAGAGAGAGAGAGAGAGAGAGAGAGAGAGAGAGAGAGAGAGAGAGAGAGGCTTAAATATGCTTCCAGTGAATCTCAGCGGGGAGCGGAGAGAGAGAGGAAGAGAGGAGCTTATACTACATACTACGTTCAGTACGAGGAAGTCAAGTCAATGTGAAAACGGAAACAAGGGACTTCAGAACTTGAAAGGACCTGGGATGCTAGGAAAGTAGAAACAGACCTGCCAAAAAAAAAAAAAAAAAAAAGGATGAGGTTCAGCCTGAGTAGGATTAGGCGCCCAATGCATGGCCCCCTTCCACCAGACAATATTGAGGCGGGCCACAATAATTTCGTCCCTCTCCATATTCATGCCTTTTTTTGCCCCCTTGTGTGCCCTTTCGTATTCTTTTTTTTTTTTGTTAATAAATTAATTTATCTACTGCAAACTCAACTTTAGGCAGCTCTTTCAAATGCCAGACAACTAGCAGTTCTTCCAGAGTCAGCTGGGAGGCTGCCATTTCTGCAGGCAAGCTACTGTCTTCCCCCGAACATAACGCACCCTAATAATAAATGCGTGGAGACTTTTTTTTTTTTTTTCCGTGCAGATACAGTCAAAGTGAGGATGTGTTGTGTTTGGGGGAAGACGGTAGTACAGGCTGTCAGATTATGAATGCCACTAAGGTCAGCTTTCAATTTAGGTTTAATGAAACCTGTCTCCTCTATATTGCATCAAAGGAAACCCCCCCACTCCTCCCCCCCGTCCGCCCCCCTCCCGACTGGTGCTACGTCTGTGCTCAATCATCACCATGCCCAAGCATTCCTGAATAATTGCTGAACCCCTCTTTCACCAAATGCTAGACTACATGCCAGGCGCCACTGGAGCTACGTCCATGCTAACGAAGCCCGAACATGACCATGATTACGACCAGGTTCATGCATTTGAAGCATGTGATCTATAGTTCTGTATTCTAAGTTTATTTTTCCAAGAATCAAATCAGACAAAAAACAAATACAAGATTGTTTTACAATTTTATTAGTATTTTATTCTATAGTATAGAATTATTGCATAATTACAATATGATGTCATAATTTCATTCCAATTATATGAAATTATTCAATCAGCCTGGAGCTACGTCCATGCTAACGAAGCCCGAACATGACCATCATTACCACCAGGTTCATGCATTTGACGCATGAACTTCGCCTTCACTCAAGCCTAACGTCATGCAGAGAAAAATAGATGCAGTTACCACGTCTGCGGCCACCGACACAGTAACAAGGAGTAAAGGACAACAGCAACTTTATATAGTGACGATATATATATATATTTTCCATCTGGTGTGGGTGAGTGATAGTCTACTTTGATTTTGGTTAAGGTAGATTATCATTTACAGTGTAATCAGTGAGGGGATTCTGCAGACTGTTGAGGGTTCAGCCTCCTGATGAGTCGGTGAAACTCCGACGAAACAGTTTGTCACAGCCCCTCGTTTGTTGTCCTCTTCTCCTTCTCCCTCTCTGCCTACGGTTTACCGGGCAGTTGTGGTAGAGGCTGTATGCTAGGCCTCAGGGGGTGCCTGTCGTTGTACTCAACCAGTGGGGAGATCGGATGGCTTGTGACAACCCCCCAAGGACGGTCTCCTCCAGGGGCCATCATTTGTGAACTCCTTTTTTTGCATCTTAAACCACCAGTACTTGGCCCAGCTATAGATGTTGAGCCTGAAAACAGGCTGCGTGCTGTTTTGCGCCGATCCACCAGCCCAAGAAAAAAAACTTGTTTTGGCTGGCGGCGCCAGCCTCTGAGGGCCGGTACCCCGAGCCTCCGGAAGTTGCGGGCCGCCCGCTGCCGATGTATGGGCCAAGTACTGGTGGTTTAATCAGATTGCAAGTCGAGCCCTACAGCGGTGCGACCCAGACCTGTCTCTAGACCTGACCTACACCCACCCATCCCCCTTTTGAGGGTCTCAAATGAGTGACCCCCCCGGGTGCTGCCATAGGGACACCCTGAATTCTTGAGGACGATCCGGACACAGGAGGGCCCACGGATTTGTGGTCATTCCCCACCTCTGTGGGTGCTCTTCTACTATCAATGTGACCCACCCTCCCCTGCCTAAGATGAGGCCCCTACCCAGAGACCCTTCCCCCAATTCACGCCCCAATCGACCCCCTCATTGACAATGGGAACGCAGACGGGTACCAGCCCGGATGAAGCCCAGCCCACAAGCATCCTAAGATATACATGTGGGGAAAAAAAAAAAAGATATACATGTGGCCCGCTCTTGGGAATCGTATATGCCTAACACCCAACCGTCACTACTACTCAAGGGGGGCGCAGAGAGCGGAGCCAGACTGGAACCAGGGTCGTACAATGTGTAAGCATGGACTGTTGCAGGTGTACCATGAGGCCGGGAAACTACCATAGTACCCAGACACCCACCCATAACACACCCACAGAAAAGTGCGGACGGAAAAAAAAAAAAAAAAAAAAACAAGTGCAGACGAACAAGGGGGTGCACAGACAGGCCCACAATCTCTACTCTACACAAATTCCTACCACCACGATCTGATTTTGAAGCGGTGTCTGCTCTTATCAGCATCGCTAGCACTGGAGGGATCTGTTTCTTCCAAAAAAAAATAAAAAAAATAAAAATTGAACTCGAGATTGCTAACAAGTACGTAGACATACTCCAGCGAGGCCCAAGTTGTTGAGCTATGTTATGTTGGTGCATAGCTACAATCTTCCCCTGAATACAACGTACGGTCTGTATAGCTGAATTTGGTGTTATTTTTCAGTCTAAGGGTCTGATCCCACCACTACACTACCACTGCAGTCGCGAAAAAGGACTACAAAGATGTCAGCGGCCGTGGCGGGACGGAAAAGAGAAACTGGATCCCACGAGGGCGACTTCTTCGGTTGTTGTCCTGGACCCACGGCGGTTATTTGTGGGCTGTTGCAGAGGGCGGACGTTTTCGCCAACCGAAATGCCACACAACAGTGTGGTCCACGGACATTCCTGATGCTGCAAATGGACGAACGAGAAAAAGAAAAAGAAAAAGAAAAAGAAAAAAAAATTGCTCCCTCTTTTTTGCTGCAGAGATGCCCTCACCGTCTACAGAAAATTGTAGTAACTACGCTTGCACCCTTCGCGGACGTGCTGCCAACGACACACCTAAACGACAGTGTGGCAATTTTTTTTTTTATTTTTTTTTTTTACAAATGCAAAATATTTCGGCTGCCGCGACGAAGGCGGAAAGTGGTGGGATCCGAAAACTACACTGTAACTGGGCTCTAGTGTAGTGGTGGGATCAGACCCTAAATTCAGCTATGATCACCGTACGTTGTATTCGGGGGAAGATTGTATCAAGAACCTGGCGCGTTTGACGACCAGGTTCAGGAAAACCCCACTGGCGCTACGGTTACGGTAAGCTACCAGTAGCATGAATCTGGTCAGGTACGCGTCCACACACGGACATAGCAGCAGTTCGCTGCCTTGCCGGGCAATGTTACGTCGACCAGGGTTGCCGGCGTTCGGGACAGGCCGAACGCCCGAGCCCGAACGCCCGAACGGACGGGACCGCTTCAACGGCCGAACCCGAACGCCCGAACGTACAGGACCGCTTCGGAAGGCGTTCGGCCGTTCGGGCCGAACGCGGACCAAAAAAAAAAAAACAGTTTTCAAAAAATTCCGAAAAAAACATATGTTATGGCGAAAAATAAACTAAACAACATTTGCTTGGGCACTACATCCAAATTCTTTACCAAATTTGAATTAAAAATCAAATACAGAAAATAAACACTATGATAAAAATAAGAAAAAATAAAAAGAGAATTAAAATGAGTGAGTGTGCCAAAAGATGGTGGGGTGTCACGCGTCCTACTAGCGAGTGGGCTAGCTGGTAGGATGGGAATAGAGCACAGCAGCAGCAGAGATGGTGGCTCTGCTGCAGTAAGTCTTGCTGGAGTGGGGACAAGGGGATTGATTGGGGGGTCTGTTTAAATCATGAAGATTGTTGTAGACATGTCTGAAGTCGTTCCAATATCTCAGAGTCAAAGCCGGGTAATGGCCCCGGTATCTTAACTTTCAAAAAGAAGCAGCTCTAAATTCTTAGTAATTTTCTAGCCTTATTTTCATGGAATTTTTTGATGATGTTCTGAACGTGTCTGTTATGGGATGCTGGGCCCGGTTCCCAGTTGGTGCCTATTTGTGAGGATATGGTTGTATTTGTGGGACGCTGGACCCGGTTTCCAGCAGGTGCTGCTCCCCACCAATAGATGGAGCTTGTGTTAAAAAAAAAAAAAAAAAAAAAAAAAAAAAGAGTGAGTGTGCCAGCACCTTTTCGACACGGCCATCTTTGCCGATTTTTAATTATTTTTTGGCATTGACAAATGCCCTGAAAATTTACAGATATGTAGTTTACATAATCAATAACTCATTAAAGAATTTGCAAAAAATAATAATTTTTTTTAGGCCCCGAAATAAAGTGAAAACAAAAAGTTAAAAGTGAAAAAAAACAAAATAGTGAGTGGGCGAGCACGTTTTGACACCCCCATCTTTGACGATTTTTAATGTTTTTTTGGCTTAGCAGAATGGCTTCAAAATTTATATGCGTGTAGGTTACATCATAGAGAACTCACAAAAAAAAATTCAGAAAAACAACTTATTTTTAGGCCCCAATTTTTTTTTTGGTGGGGGCCGAACCTGGAGGTGTTCGGCCCCCGAACCGGACCCCGAACGCCGGAACGTTCGGGGGCCAGCCCGGGGGCCCCCGAACGTTCGGTCAGGTAACCCTGACGTCGACCAAATTTTTGTCTGCCGCCCGCCGCGGGCGCCCGGCATGCATGCCCCGCGAGGCTCGCGCTGCTGCCGCCGTAGTCCCACCGGTCCGCGCCATGCGCTCCAGAGCGAGCACCTTCTTTTTCCTCAACTGGGTAAACACCAATGAGCCCTCCCCCTTGCGGCAAGGGGGGGCGCGCGCTCCGCTGCTTTCCGCTCAGTGGAGGTGACATCCGGTCGGCTGAGCTGTCAGCATAGGGATTCCCTGTCTGTGTGGGACAAGGACCGGGAGAGAGAGAGAGAGAGAGAGAGAGAGAGAGAGAGAGAGATGGCGTTGATTGGGAGTGTCGCGCACGTCTCGACCGGGGCTGTCTTTGCCCGCGGCCGCACGCCGGCGGTAGAAGACACGCCGCGTGAGTTACCTGCATCAAGTTTCAGAGGAGCGCAGCTATGCTGTCGCCACGTCATCGGCCTGCGGAACGTTGATCTCCGAAGGCGGCCACGTGGCAGGAAATTATCTCTGGAGGAGTTGTGCGGAAGTCAGAAATGGAGGTCCTTTCCCCCCACCACCGCCGCCGCCGCCGCCGCCGCCGCCGCCGCCGCCTTGACAGCGCCGCGATGGGCGCTCAGGAATCCAAAGAAGATATTAGGAGATGTTAAGTGGGAGAGAGCGGAGGGGTGCCCCTTGGTGATGGGCATACGGTCGAGATCGGGACCCGGCAGGTGGGTCTCCTCCAGCGCATTTTCCTCCCTCTCTCTCTCACGTCGGGATCTCTCATCAATGTCCGGCGACTAATACGATCGCCCTTGTTAACACAACTCCTCCCTCCTCTCCTTCCCCCCCTTCTTTCTGTCTCTCTCTCTCTCTCTCTCTCTCTCTCTCTCTCTCTCTCTCTCTCTCCCNTCTCTCTCTCTCTCTCTCTCTCTCTCTCTCTCTCTCTCTCTCTCTCTCCCCCCCTCTCTCTCCCCCAATACCTGCTCCCAAAGCCTGTTTTTTATTTTTAATAACTCAGGAAATCAAAGTATGACGATTAACTTTCAGTCTGCTAAGGGATAAAAAAATAGGTGGCAAACTATGAACAACTACAAACGACTATCTAGTATCTACTTTTAATAAATCAATAAATCAAAGTATGAGCTATCTACCATGACCCAAACCTCTTTTATGACTGTTTTGATGACTGTTGACGACTGTTTTGATGACTGTTGATGACTGTTTTCATCACTGTTCTGTTTCGACAATGATGTTGTACAAATGTCTTTTTTTTTTTTTTTTTTTTTTTTTTTTTTTTTTTTTTTTTTTTTTTTTTTTTTTTTTTTTTTTTTTTTTTTTTTTTTTTTTGATGTTGTACAAATGTCATGATCGTATCATTCACAATTTCACACAGCTATCTGCAGGCTTGTTGTAAACATGTATCCTCAGGGTTGGGGTTTTAAGCCTGGCCGGAGATCCCGGCTGATCCCCTCAGGCCGTGGGTAATGAATGATGTGAGGGACGCTGCGCCCATTTGCCAGCATATAATGATATCTTCCTTTTTCTCAAAAAAAAAAAAAAAAAAAAAAAAAAGGTGGAAGGAAAAGCGATCAGGGTGAATGGAGTTGTGAAATCCATCTATTACGACGAACCAAGCTGGAATATCGATGAAGATGAAAGAAGATGGGCACTTTTATTTTTTATGAAGATGAAAAAGCAAAATGTGCAAAAACAAACAAACAAAAAAAAAAAACAAAAAAAAAAAACAAAGAACTAAAAGAAAACGCAAAAATTACGACTTTTTTGCGCTGTACCGAGCAAAGTATTGAGTTCTCAGCTCAGGATCCCGTCTGATCGGAGGGGAGAGCAAGCAGGAGGGAGGGAGGGAGGGAGGGAGGGAGGGAGGGAGAAGGGCAGAGAGGAGGGAGGGAGGGGCGTAGAAATACGAATGTTACGTCTAATGAATGGCACGAGTAGACAGACGATCGAATGGAATGCTGAAGATGACGTGTACCACATTGGATAGAAGAGGGGCGAAGGGCCCTTCACCAATAAAAACTGCGACCGACCGTATAAGAGGCCCCGTGATCTTATACAGGTGCCTTCGCACTAGAGTCAAGAATCTTGGATCTTCTTATGCAGAAGACTCTTCAAGAATCTTATGCAGAAGACTCGTCAACAAAAAAAGAAAAGAGAGAAACGAAAAAAAAAAGGAAGACGAAGGAGGGGACACACAATCTAGCTTGGATGACGGCGTGGCTGCCGTCGAAACGCTGCGTCGGGACGGCCTTTCCCTTTTTTTTTTTTTTTTTTAAATAATTTGGACTATTTATCGATTTATGCGTGTCATCCTTGCGCAGGGGCCATTGCTGATCTTCTTCTTTCTCTGTATCTTTCCAATTTTAACAGATGTCCCGACAATTTGCACTCGTCTAGTCGTAATGAAATTGATAGCACCTAATATTGAGGAAACACCCGATAAATGAAGACTAAAAATAGCTAAATCCACAGCTCCTCCGGAATGACTGGTTATACCCCTTAAAGGTGGGTAGACAGCCCACCCAGGGCCAGCACCTACTTCCACTAAAGCAGAACTTAGAATAAGTAATAATGATGGTGGTAATAACCAAAAACTGATATTGTTTAGTCGTGGAAAGGCATAAATTACAAGGTCAAGTTAACGCCGTGGTAAGAACCTATTCTGAAGTCAAACGTGCTTACTTCTTTTATATCAATATTGAATTAAGTCGTTTGGCAGATACTTTGCGGGTTGTATAAGAGGACGGCAAGTATGAAGTAAGTACGAATTCACAGAGTCATGAACGCACACACCTGATACTCACAAAGTTGAAGCAATCATGTTGAAAGCAAGTAGAGTCAAGCGGGTCCACCCAAAGTGCAAACACATAACCACACGTGCGTGTCATGCACGGATAGCAAATATGCGAATTCTCCCAGAACTTCTCGAAGCAATCATGGACAAAATAATTTGCAGAGTGCAATTGATGTTATGAAAAACAGATTGAAAGAATTACTACTAGCCTCCCCGACGCGTTTCGGCGGCCGCCATGCCACGCCGTCATCATCAGAGGGATTCCACCGACATTCCCGTACTAACCTAGCTGACCTCTAACCCACTTCGGTCTGCTAACCCCCTTTTTTTGTTTTTTTTTTACTCTCTGGACACCGATAGGTATCGCAGGCCGTCAGACCTGAAGAGAACAAACAATTGCGTTGGACTCCATTTATACCCAAAAACAAAACAACACACTATAGAAACAGTCTCCGTCTACGAAAAGTCGCAGGTTCGAGCCTGCCTACCTGAAAATTCCCGGTACGGCCCGTGTACCTATCCCCAACAAACTCCAAGCCCGTACGGCTAAAACTGGGCCCAATCCCGGATTATCTCACCTAAAGGACAACAAAACGGAGAACTGTACCAGTCTTGTTCAAGGTAACCCGACCGCGGGCCGGCACACTCAAGGCGTAAGCCCTACTCTACTGCCTCCACAATGAAGCAAATCATAGGTCAACCAAGTACAAAGTACTACAAACAATACAAGATCATACAAAAAAAGGATATCCAGGCCCCTCCCTGCACCCCTCCCTGCATGAACAAAAGGCAACAGGCAGGTTCCCTATCCCAATACCCAGGCAAGTGCCCTATACCTCAACATTCATTCAGAGATACAAACAAACAAGTACTAGGAAAACTACATACTAAGTAATTCGACAGTGCACTTCTATACGTGGTCCTTTCGGAAAGCAAACCGCTTCAAAACCTTCATGAAGAAATCAGCCGGAAAATCTTTCTTCATTAGTTCCTGTGTCAGTGCCCGCAACCTTTGCGGAATTTCAGATTGTATCATAGTATTGCGATCAATCCGGTGCAGGTAACTCCCAACCACCGAACTTTTCTGCTTTTTGCAGCCCCATGAAAAGTACGATTGCCCACATTGGATCTGAAGGCGCTGCTCAGTCCAATGAGTAGCTTCATTCTTAGAAAACTGCACACTGCTGACAAAAGGATAACTGGTCTTGGTGATGATCTGACAGCCAAGGAAGTCAAAGGTTCCAGAGCCGTCATTGGTCTGCTTCAAGGTAAGCTCAGCAGGGTAGCACTTTTTGAAGGATGCTAGAATCGCCTCCTCCTTCTTACCCGCATCCTTTACCGCGATTGTCAGCATCACATCGTCGATCAGACGAGTACCAAAAATCGATCTACAATCCCTCCCCATACTCTGCAAAAATTGATATTCAGCGTAAGCGCATAAAATGCACGCAAGCGGTGGGCTAGTGGTTTTCCCCATGGGGATCCCCACTATCTGCTTGAGTAGTAACCCAGTGGCGAATGTATACGTATGCGCCAGCTCTGGACGTACAAAAGTCGCCATCTGCCGCAGGTCCAAGGATCTCCAGTGGTCAGCACCCGTGGTTAAACCAAAGGAGGCCCCCTTACCCCTGGGGTTCACTCTGACTGCAGTCCTTCCTTTAGCCATTGGCAAGTGGAATTCAAACATCCAATCAACAGCTCTAAGGATCTCAGCGTGCAGGAGGCGACTAAGCATTTCTTAAATGCCAAAGGAGAAGGTTGACTTGACACAGTGTAATCATTGTCCAAGTGAAGCAGCTTGAGATTCACTCCCGATAATCGGTTCGCTAAACTGGAGACAGACATGAGATTGAAATGCCAATTCTTCGGGAGTGACTTCAGGAGGAAGTTCAGACCTTGAGAAACTACCTTCCCCGTGCGCACCGTAAGCTCTTTGAAGGTAGGACAGATCGATCTGTATCTGTCCAAATCCTTCTGTTTTGGTTGGACATAAGCAGCACCAGACTCCCCAGCCTTATCCCGACGCACAAACTTGGCCAGTCCAAGGCTTTCAACATCTTCCTTTATTTCCCTCATGACCTCCTGATCAGAAACCTCCATGATACGATAACCAGGACTCAGAACGAAAGTAGACGTCATCGCATTATAATATAGAACGGGGCACATGGCCAATGTCTCTCCTGGATTGCGATCCAGGGGAGACAATACCAGGCCTTGGAGACTGGCAGAAAAATCTTGCACATATTGCATATTGAGATGGACATCAGGCCCGCACGATACGGCGCTCATGCAGCGCTGCAAGTCAGCAAGCGGGATGCACGGAGGTTTCCCCTTCCAGTCCTGCCAACTCCGAAAACCATCACAGATCTCTTTCTGCAGTAGCCCCAATCGACCAGGACCCACAACCTTGGGTACATTCTCAGCATTGTGCACCAACGGGTGAGAACCTTCCAGTTCACTAAGCCGAAAACGAACATGTCCTTCTGAGCGAGGGAGAGACATACCTGTACATGTACAGGTCAGCACGCTGCGAGCAGCAAAGGCTCCCTGATTGTGCATAACATCCGATACGGACGGGTTTTTAACCCAGACAACGGACCTTTTTTCGTGTTCGGCTTAGAAAACACTGTGGTAATTCACTTGACATTAGCGCATCATTCACAACTTTTAGAACCTCGGACACTTTTATACAGTCATCAAATCGCAGACGGAAAATCGGATCAGAGATCAGACTCAGATCGAATCGTTCACGAAAAATTCTGGAGATAATCCGACCCAAGAACTTTCTCGTAGACTTCCTAGAAAAATCTTCAATAGCCTTGTAAAGTCTCAGTAACGATCGTAAATTCCACGAAAAAACATCACCTAGCTTCTGTGGATTTCGCAAAATTTGGATGAGCAGAGCTTTTAGGTAACGACATCTGGGTTTCCACTTCTACCAGTGCACGACCTCAAAATCCCCACCTTCCTCCAAAGTAAGCTAGAGTCTCTAAGTTTCATCGTACGCCCATCCTTCCGTAACTTCGTTTCGCCAAAAGCCTTGACGAACTTCTTCCAGCAAGTGTGCCATACATTCCCTCCTTCGACAATGATGCGTGCATTAGGCAGACCGTCACTTACCCCGGAATCAAACAGGTGATAGAAGTCAACGCACCAAGGCTCATCAATTGGTCGTCTGCCTCGGACAATCTTAGAGTCCACGGCAGTCCCCTGACTCCCATTACGCAGCTTGCTGTGCTCCCTTCGCCCTGGTCTCAACTTCCTCCCCCTCTTGCGACGCGATACACCGGACGAATTCGGAAACGGAGACCATTGCCTGATGTAAACTTGCTCCAACTTATTCAATTTGTCCCCTTCCAAAAGATCGATAGGCAGCAGAAGATAGTTTCCCACCCCAAAGCTCAATAACCAGCGGTGAAAGTGCGCTGGGGTGCGAGATTTACAAACGTAAACGTGCTCACGCCATCTAGTAGTCACATCCCTAGTGGTCTTGCCAACATATAAAGCCTTGCAATACGGAGAAAGGCCAACATACACAACGTTCGACAAGTTTAGAAAGCCAATTCCATGTTTTTCGTACGTACATAACCAGGGACGTACAAACCTTTGGGACCACTTAATATCACCATCCGGAGATAATCTCAGCACAATCAGACACAGAATCTCCTCGACACGTTCGTCAATACAAGCGACCTGACCACGAAGCTTCGTAAAGTACTTGCACAAATCCTTCAAGATCGGAATCTCCAACTCACGTTAGTTATCTACCTGATCATGCGATGGTTGCCCTGCCTCACTATCAATAACCTCGATAACATCGGTGACCTCAAGGAAATCTGGTCCAAACCTTTTGCAAACACGTCGGTCGGCTATCGCAAAGATAGCGTCGATCTTACCATCATACGACGCGCATTTCATCGTCCTTGGAGATGCGTTGCAGTTCTGTAGCATCAAGGTTCTTGAGATCTCTCAAAACCAGGTCACGGTACCGCAGACGTTGCAGTGCTCCTTTCGTTGCCGGAGTAACCACCTGCGTTGGAGTCTTCGCCTGAGTAGCAGACTTCAATCTGGCAGATAACGGTGTCCTGACAGGTGTCTTCCGTTTGGCTGATTCGGGCAATTTCACCATCTTCTTAGCTCTAGTAAGTCTTCCCGTCAGCTTCGCAGGCTTAAGGGCTCCCTTCTTTGGTGTGAGCTTCGGGGGCAACTCCATTGGTGGGCTGTCTCCCACCGCTTGTCCGGGGCCTCTCTTTCGCTTCTCGGAGATGAACAGCCTACCCGTCTGCTCCCTTAACTCTTGTGTCACACTGGTGTCGCTGGCTTCTTCCGACGCCGAATCGCTCCCAGATGCATAGGTAACCTTCTTCTTCCCTTTCTTTAGCTCTTTCAACGGCTCAATGGCACACTTCATTTTGGCGGAGAAGTTCTCCTCCGTCTCGCTCATTGACAACCTAATCGCTAAATGGATGTCATTATCCTTGCGAAACTCAGCCCTACGTTCTGCTTCGAGTTCGGCAACTCGTCTCATCTTTTCCATCTTCTTCTTAGCTTTTTGTTCCGCCTTCTCTTGTTCCGCTGCCTCCCGCTCCTCTGCCTCCCTTTTCTCAATCTTCCGTCGTTCCTTAGCTTCCTTCCTCAGCCGTGCTTCCTCAAAGAAGTCCTTCATAACAACAACAGATCTTTCGAGTTCGACAACTGTGCTGCTCATCGCTTCTTTACCTGGTGATATGTCTTGTCGATAATCCCATCTTCGTGGTGATCGGCCCCCTCGGGAGTCAAAAGACGACGACGGTATATCAGAGACATGGCATCGACGATTTCTTTTAGGGCACTGATTCGCATAGTGCCCTGGCTCATGGCAATTATAGCATGTTGGCGCTCGGTACCGCCTGCGGTCTTTGTCCCTCCGGTCATCATCCTTCCGATCCTCGGTGCGACGGTCATCCCTCCGCTGACTATCCCCGCCAGGCCGATCCTTTCTCTTCTCATCCCCCGCCATCGCGTGGGGTCGTCTCGTCAGAAACAAGTCTTGAGAACGGGAAGTCGACAATTCACCCTCTTCTTCGCTGGAGGTGTCACACCGATGTAAGCACAACAAGTCAACACCTGGTCGTCAGTTGACATACTAATGTCAATGTGAGAATAACACGGTCACTCAAACCTAGTAAAGTGGACTCCAGGCGAGTTATCGTGCGCAATCGCAAGTACGAAGTCACAGAGTCATGAACGCACACACGTGATAATCACAAAGTGAAACCACAGGTTGAAGCAATCATGGACAAAGAAATTTGCAGAGTGCAATTGATGTAATGAAAAACAGATTGAAAGAATTGCTGCTAGCGTCCCCGACGCATCTCGACGGCCGCCACGCCGTCATCATCAGGGGGATTCCACCGACATTCCTGTACTAACCTAGCTGACCACTAACCCACTTCTGTCTGCCAACCCTACCGGTCTCCGGACACCAATAGGTATCGCAGGCCGTCAGACCTGAAGAGAACAAACAATTGCATTGGACTCCATTTACACCCCAAAACAAAACAACACACTATAGAAACAGTCTTCGTCTACGAAAAGTCGCAGGTTCGAGCCTACCTGAAAAATCCCGGTACGGCCCACGTACCTATCCAACAAACTCCAAGCCCGTACGGCTAAAACTGGGCCCAATCCCGGATTATCTCACCTAAAGGACAAAAAATCGGAGAACCATACCGGTCTTGTTCAAAGGTAGCCCGACCGCGCGCCGGCACACTCAAGGGGTAAGCCATACTCTACTGCCTCCACAATGAAGCAAATCATAGGTCGACCAAGTACAAAGTACTACAAACAATACAAGATACAAAAAAACGATATCCAGTCCCCTCCCTGCATCAACAAAAGGCGACAGGCAATCCAGCGGCCTAGCTCAGTTGGTAAGGCTCGCAAGTGGCATTCAGGAGGTCATGGGTTCAATCCCCATTGGCCTCATGACTTCCTGGGCTTACTTGGCACCCGCTACCCAAGAGA
>BFEA01000402.1:607604-619971 GCA_003427395.1 Chara braunii
TTTTTTTTTTTTTTTTTTTTTAATCAAAACAGAAAAACATGAAACCCCCATCTATTTTGGGGGGCAGCAGTGCGGTTGCTTATCACCGGCAGGCATAGTCGGGGGGGCAGAATCGGGAGATTAGATAGCAGAGGAAGCCTTAGAGGTGGACCCCACCGGACGGCGGCTGGAAAACCCGCGAGGCCATTAAAACTGGCTCACCGTCGTTGGAACGTGTTTGGCAGATTTTGTTGGCACCCCACCGCGACTGCAAACTTTGTCACTGGAAACGGCCGCACTTGCCCAAATAGGGAAACTTGAAAGGCCAGGTCCAAAATAGGAAAGTTCGGTAGGGGCACCGGTCCATGGCCTTCCGTTGCAGCGGCAACGCAGGTCCAAAAAATGGTCCCCTCCACCGCTGCATGGATCATGCCGTCTGGCACTCCGATGCCATCGGAGAACATGCCCCCCCCCCCTACTCTGCTGGGGGCCATGTTTGGAAAAGGAATGCTGCGATCTGGCAGCGATTTTTCCAGACCGCCGACCATGTAGAAACGCCCCGTCAGCATTTCGGCAGCCCCTTTCCATCACCGGTCGGGTCTGGAAAACCTTTCCAAAGAGGCTTTCCACACCTTTTTCCATCACTGGTGGGGTCTCCAAAACGATCGGGCGCTTTTTTTTTCCAAGCCACCGTCCGGTGGGGTCCACCTCTTACCCTCGGGGCTCGAGTCGGCTTTCGAGCGGCGGCATTTTAGGTTTTAGGATTTGAGCTCAGATTTCGGAACTGGACTTTGGAAAACGTGTTCGGGGATTAAGGCAAGCCAGGGTTACAAGGGACTTGGAAATCTGGAACGGGAAACACACGTACCTGGTACCGACGAGCTGATCCTGCATGGAAAAGAGAAACGATATTAGTATTTATCCACAGAGTATGTTCTACCAAACATCTCGGAGTTAATGTTTTCCCTCCTGATGAGGCTGGCCCTGGCTCCGGCCGAAACCGGTCGAGGGTAGCCAGACTGTCGTTCGCCCACGGGCGGTAGGTTGCCATAGCTTAGACTATGGCGATACTCTTGTAGAGTAATACTCTTGTGTTTCTTCTTCCTATCTGCGTAGAGTAATACTCTTGGGTTTTCTTCTTCCTACTCGTAGAAGTATCTTAATTTCGAGCCTTTTCACATTTTGGCATGTCGTAATGCACGCTACGTGCCTGTGTTTGCGTACTGCCGATTCAGCCCGTGCTGACGTAGGTGCTCTCGCTCTCCATTCCAATCGGTAAAGGCAGTGGCGACCGGCCAGGAGGCGTACACCTGGTTCGGTGACCCTGCAGTACTAGGTATCTACTCATAGGTAATTAGATTAACGAGCGACATAAGTGAAGGACATGCGGATTAGTAAGGAAGATACGGCGGACCAGACCTGGAGATGAACGGGAACGGAGGGAATGGCGGCTTCGGCTTTGGTACTGGACCACTCGGTCCCCCCCAGGGAGGAGGAGGGGGATGGAACGGGGGACAAGGAAGTCAAGGAGGTTGGAACGGAAATGGAGGCGGGAGTTGGAATAATGGGAACGGTGGAGGATCAGGTGGAAGGAACAATGGTAACGGAGGATTAGGCTGGAATAATGGTAACGGGGGAAATTGGAACAATGGAGGAGGAAATTGGAACAACGGGAATGGAGGAGGCAACAATAACGAAAATGGAGGAGGATGGAATAACGGAGGAGGATGGCAACGAAGAGGACCTAAGTAGTACAACTGCGGCCAATTCGGGCACATAGCTCGTGAATGCCAAGCACCACGTCTAAACAACCAAGGACCGCAAGGATCACATCAGCAGATGAATGAAGCTTCTAGTAGCTTGAATGCTTGTGCTGATGCAAAGCCAGCGGTGCTGAGTAAAGAGGTGGAGGACTCTCTGAAGTGTATGGCGGTTTACGTTAAGAGACAAATGGAGAAAGAGGAGGAAGAACGACAACGAGCTAAGGAGGAGGTTGAAAGGAGAAAGAAAACCGAGGAGGAAAAAGCAGCGAGAGAAGAAGCGAATAGACTAGCGTTAGAAAGAAAGAAGGAGAAGGACCTTAAGATAGCAAAGAGAAACTGGGAGATTGAAAAGATTCTCGCTAAACAAAAAGAAACGATGGAGGAGGAGTTTGAGAAGAGACTGGAAAATCGGTTGAAAGGGGTGATGATTACGGAAAGGATAGTTAAAGCGAAGGCAAAACAAAGCACGCCACTACCCGAATCATCGGATTCGAAAGAAGATGAAGAAGAGACACAAGAAGATAGATTAGAAAAGAGGAAAAGACAGTAGGGACAAACGTCTGGGGGACAAGCCAGCCCAGTCGGCACTCCCGCGAAGATAGGAAGGTCGACTCTAACTGATGACCCACCTGCACAAATGATGGAGGAACCTACCGATATGCAAGCTCCGAGAGCAAGAGGAAGACCTCGGAAAGATGGGATTGGATTCCCTGTCTACGAATCATCTCTCTGGGAAGGCGCCCCTGTTGATGTCGACAACAAGACTGAGGCGGCCTTTAAGAAGCAAGTAAGGAAGTTCCTAACGAAGAAAAGCGTGCCGACGATCCAAGAAATGTGTAGAGAAGCAGGAATGGCTTATCGTGGACGTCCCGAAGCAGTCGATGAGCTGGTGGAACTCAAGGCAATGTACTTCTTCAGACAACACCAACCACGCACACCCCGCCAAGGCGGAATCGTGATCCGTGAACCTGCGAGTGCTACAAGAGCACCAAGGACTCCACCGATCCTGAACGCGCACCAACATCCGTCTGACGATTGATGTTTGGAGCGACCTGCAATTCTATCTAAATCTGAGGAACCAACTTGCCTCAAGTACCGCTGTTGGTATTAAATATCTTAGAATTAACATCGAGAAGATTCTTAGATTATGCATTGTTATCCTTGTAAGTAGAGGGGAAATCCAATGGGGATCTAAATATCTTGCTAATTGGTTCCAATTTATCGAGAACGATATTGATAAATGGGATAATCCTTATTCATGTGTATATGTTCTACTAGATCCAAGATGCCGCGCCTCGTACATAGGGCAAACTTCTAGAACCCTGTACGAAAGATGGAGTGAGCATGTTTATCGTACTAATAATGTTAATTCGGCCAATAACTCTAAATTATATAGCTGACTTCGTAATTGGGGATGTAAAAACTATGTTGCCCTACCAATTGCCTTCGTTCCTGTTTCAGACCTAAAAAGTCTGGAAACAGTGCTTATAAGAAGATGGTCACCCTCGTTGAATTCTATCGGTCATAAACGGACTTCAAGAAAGGGTAATTGTAAGGGTGGAAAAGAACGTAAGAAATCTAGATGTTCCCATTTTTCGGACGAACGGCCTTTAGTATTTAAGACAGGGGCATTGGAATCCGTTAATCTAATTAGCATTTGTAAAACTGCTATGGAAGGAGATGGGAAAGTTTCATCATCAGGCGAGAGAAGGTTAACAACAGTCGTATTTTTCATCACCACTTCAGGACACCCTTCACCACTTCAGGATGCAGCCTGCCTAAACAAGTGGTTTTCAGGGTCTTCGGACCTTTCACCACTTCAGGACCATTCAGGTATGAAAATCCTGAATTGTCCTGATGTGGTGAAAGCTCCGAAGACCTTGAAAACCACCTGTTTAGGCAGGCTGCATCCTCAAGTGGTGAAGGGTGGTTTTCATGGTCTTCGGACCTTTCACCACTTCAGGACCATTCATGATTTTCAGACTGCCCAAAACTCTCACTTGACCACTTCAGGGCACCCTTCACCACTTCAGGATGCAGCTTGCCTACACAGGTGGTTTTCAGGGTCTTCGGACCTTTCACCACTTCAGGACCATTCAGGATTTTTAGATTGCCCAAAACTCTCACTTCAGAATTTTCATTCCTGAATTTTCAGCTACCCGATAACCGCTTGTGCATCAGGCGGAAAGATCTGGATACCTGACTGGAAGGTGGTTCTACGAGAAATCGGACTGAGTACTTTCCTTTTTGACGGTAATATCGTCCCCTTGATTACCCTCAAGAGTAACCTAGAAGAGGGAGTTAGCCTAACCCTTCACCAACTGAAAGGTGGAACTCTTTCCAAACGGAACAAGGAATTAAAAGGTAGCCTTCACAAGCTACTAAAAAATCCTTGGGCCAAGAATAATTTCTATAAATTATCGTTGGAGGAATTATGTGAGTTATTTCTGGCGACAAAACTGTTCCTCGAAAGCCATCTGCCGTAATAATCTACGAGGTAGTATAGGAGGAATCTTGTGGAATAAATTTGGTATTGGGCCAAGAAGAATTTCTATAAATTATCGTTGGAGGAATTATTTGAGCTATTTCTGGCGACAAACCTGTTCTCGAAAGCCATCTGCCGTAATAATCTACGAGATAGTATAGGAGGAATCTTGTGGAATAAATTTGGTATTAATACCCGTAGAAAGCATTGCTTATCAATAACGTACGATGACGGTCTTCGGAAGAGAGGGATTCGTAGAATAGTTTCTAATCATTTGCTTAATTGCCTTCCTCTTGCTGAGGCTGCCTTCATGTGTAAGAAGCTCAGAACTATCTGGCGGAAAAACAGATTAGGTGCTGAAATTCTTCATAACCATCGGACTGCTGCCCGGACCCCAGTGGGTGTCTGCAATTGTGCATAATTTAACCTCCTAACTATGGAAGGACACGTGTTGTGCAGAATTAGTGACCTGGAAGGGGTAGATGGGTTTGTTAAAAATGCTAGGAATATTGTACGACTAGACCAAACTAGGAGGAAAGATAGGATTCTTATGGAAATAAATGACACATTATTAAAAAAGGGGATTAATACTCCTATCACAGAGAAAGAGCTGTTAGCTTGTTGTAAACCTTCAGTAGCTTCTTGTAACTGCGACTCAAGCTCCCTAGCATATTTAAAAGGACTAGGATTTTATTTTACTCTCTCATCAGTAAATAAAAATCCAGCAGAAACAGTAATTATGTGCCCTGCAATGTACGCAAGAGGGATGGAGGATGTTTTTTGGGGAAGCGACAATTTCCGAACAGAATGGAGAACGAAAGTTGAAGCTCTGGTTAAATGCGAGAGGCGCTATAAGAGAGCGGATCTGGAAAAGCTAGGGAAATGGGAAGGATCGGGGAAATTTGGACGAGTGTACATAATTCCTAAATAAGGACCTATCTAAGTTTCGCCCCATTAGCCCGTCCTTCTCAGAACCCTCAAAGATTGCCAGTTGCAGAGTGGCCCGCGCGCTTAACCACCTTCTTTTCCTACTCCCAAGAAGTATGCAGTTTAATCTGAAGTCGACTAATATGCTGCTGCGGAGGATTACAGAGGTAAACAACTGGGTTGAGAAGAGAAAGAAAGGTAGTTTGTTGAGCGCCTCCTTTGATATCAAAGAGATGTTCAGTCGACTACCCCATAATTCTATCATGGAAGCGCTTGACTGGATACTACATCACTATGCCGGAAAAGGGAAAAACAGACTGGCGATTAAAAAAAGAGGGAAAGGAACGTCGTTCTCAGTGAAGAATGGATCTGATAGCTGGTTGATCATTAGCTTTCAGGAAATTCTCAATATGATCAACTTTGAACTTCAGAATACATATGTCGTGGCTGCGGACCGACTTATTAGACAAGAAGTTGGCATTCCTATGGGCAAGAGTACAAGCCCACCGTTGGCTTGTATACTCTGTGCCTTTAACGAATACAACTTCCTGTCTAGTATGGGATCGGACCGAAAATCGGTTAAAGGGATTCGACTAATGGATGACGTTTCTCTTTTCATCTGGAGCGATGGAAAAACGAATAATCGTAAGGCGTTGGACATTATTTCTCGGTTTTCAACGGCCTATGACAAAGCATTAACACTGGAACGAACAGACGAAGGAGAAGGGGAATGGGAATTCCTTGGGACGAAGGTACGAGTGGAAAGGGGGAAAAAAGTGACGACCCAGCTCGTCCAGAGAAATCTAAAGGAGATCTGGGAAGATGGCATACTAAACCTTCAGGACAATCCAAGATTTTAACTCGTACTCGGTTGTTTCACAGAAAAAGGCGGTAATTACTTGCTGCCTGCATAGGATCTACCAGATGACATCTGACGTACAACTGACTGGCCTTGGACTGCTCACCTTAAAAAGACTCCTAAGACTGCAGACTTACCCGGGTAAATACTTCAATGAATGCCTGAGTAAGTTCATTAGGAAACGAGCGCCCTCATGGAACGAGTGGGGCAGGAAATTCTGCGGGTGGTAGGTCAGGATGAATGGGCTGAATAACATCTGACTGGTGATTCGGATTTTGTACAGTGAGGAGATTGTCTGTAATTTGGTGCAGCGATAAGCGGACAGATAGTTCTACTTCAACGCGTTTGCTGTTATGTCCGCAACCGTTTTCCAAGCAGCTACTGGATGGACGTGTGGATCTGCGATATCTTCTCAGATACTCGGACTTGGATTTTTGGACTTGGAAATTGAAACTACACAGGCTCTTTCCGGGACCTGCCTGACGTGATTACGAATACGACGGACTTTTCGTCAGACCTACATGAGCTGTGAGATAGCGGGGCTGTTTATCTACAATCTCTCCCGTGGATAATCGGTTTTTGAACTTGGAACTACGGAGGCTTCGGATTTCGCTCGATTTATTACATATACGACAAAGAATTCCCGTCGTTTTAGGTTTTAGGATTTGAGCTCAGATTTCAGAACTGGACTTTGGAAAACGTGTTCGGGGATTAAGGCAAGCCAGGGTTACAAGGGACTTGTAATTCTGGAACGGGAAACGCACGTACCTGGTACCGACGAGCTGATCCTGCATGGAAAAGAGAAACGATATTAGTATTTATCCACAGAGTAGGTTCTACCAAACATCTCGGAGTTAATGTTTTCCCTCCTGATGAGGCTGGCCCTGGCTCCAGCCGAAACCGGTCGAGGGTAGCCAGACTGCCGTCCGCCCGCGGGCGGTAGGTTGCCATAGCTTAGACTATGGCGATACTCTTGTAGAGTAATACTCTTGTGTTTCTTCTTCCTATCTGCATAGAGTAATACTCTTGGGTTTTCTTCTTCCTACTCGTAGAAGTATCTTAATTCCGAGCCTTTTCACATTTTGGCATGTCGTCTTGCACGCTACGTGCCTGTGTTTGCGTACTGCCGATTCAGCCCGTGCTGACGTCGGTGCTCTCACTCTCCATTCCAATTCCAATCCAAACTGGAATGGGCTTTCTGGGAAGGTGCATAAGTCTTAGATTGAACTTTCAGTTAAAAAAAAAGAAAAAAAAAAAGAAAAAAAAAAAGAAAAAAAAAAAGAAAAGAAAGACACTAACTGGCCTATCTCACTTGGTACACCGCCGAACTGTCCAACCACAGACCCGGGTTCGATCTTCACTGAGAGCAAATGATGAATGAAATACTACATTCTGAATTACCTAGGGCTGGTCCGCTCCAGGGGGCCGGCGTGATCCCACTAGCAAATAGGGGGATCGGATAGAATGCCTGAATCTGGACGTGTTTGTGGAGAGGTTCAGGAAATGGAGATTGAACTGCTTTGCTGCATCTGTGCATAAAACACATCCAGATTCAGGAGCTTGATCCTATCCTCTTTGCTAGTCGGACCTCGGCCCAGATGAGATGATGTCAAGGCTGATGCCGTTTTAAAAAAAGAAGAAGAAGAAAGACACCTGTAAAGCCAGAAATCCAAGAACATTGGGCCTCGTTCCACTACACAATACTCTAGTTCATGCATTTGGACGCTTTCTGGCCCCAATACATTCCAAATGTTTGACTCGTCCGGATGCATCTGGTCCAGAAAGCGTCCAAATTCATGTAGATTGTTGTATAGTGGAGCGAGGCCCATTGTCAGGTGTCAGTGACAGTGTCTCTCAGTCTGTTCTATGATGCTTGACTGCCCTTTTTTTTTTCCCTTCTTTTTCTTTTTTTCTTAAATGATGCTCGACTGCATTCTTCAAATTTGATTGCCCATTGATTATGCTGCCTAATCGAACGTGCCCTGCACCCAAACTGAAATGGGCTTTTATCCCGAGCTTCCTCCCCCCACCCCCCACCCAAAGGCGTGAACTTCCGTGAAGGCTTGAAAGCAGCTCATCTCCAATCAACAACCATTGAATTCCGAAGTGTTGTAGTTGTTGGTTGTTGTTGTTGTTGTTGTTGTTTTTTTTTTTTTTTTTTTTTTTTTTTTTTTTTTTTTTTTTTCCCTTGTACAGAGGGCCTAAGTTTGAACCTGCTTGATGTCCGATGAACCTAGCCTGCATGTATACATTTTTATATATATTTTTCCTGTTCCTTCTTTTTTCCCACAGAAGTTACAAAACCAAAAAAATTAATTATGCGCTGGGAAATGGGCCCACCGTCCTTGACATCATTCAAGTTGACTGCAGTCGTGGGATCAGCGAGGCACACTCCGGCCATAATTGATTTCTTTGAAAATTCAAAATTGAAATTCGTTCAGCTTTACTTCGTGAAGTTATTAACTCGACATTTAAGTAAAGTAACATTTGAGTTCCAAGCTCGTTTTTTTTTTTTTTTTTGGGTTTTTTGTTTTTCGAACTCAATGTTACTCAGATGTTACGCTTACGGGGCAGGTGGCCTGGGTACTTCAGTTAGTATCTGGCTGCGCGCTGCCTGTTCTTATGATATGGGCACATTGCCAACGACTGAGGCTACTTTTTCCTTTTTGCTTTGAAAATAGAGCTTCGTCAGAGGGATTTTCCTGATGCGGACAAGGCCCTCACAAATTTTAACATTAAAAAATTGTTGGGGGGGGGGTCTGCTGGACCGCTGTTTTACCAATTGGGTACTTTAGCTGGAACGCTTAGGAACTGGGACCTGGGCAGTTCCAGGGCCTTTTTTTTTTCTCCATAGGAGTCTTATTTTATCATTAGCACTTTTAGCCATTTATTACATTAAAAAAAAAAACTTTAAGCTGTAAAGTCATGTAAACAGTGATATTGACAAAAGTCAGTCAGAAGCTGTGTTCATTGTTGATATCAACATTAATTTTTCGTACACTTGTTGGCTTTTGTGTTCTTTCGTGCACTGTGAGCCTGCTATGTGAATGGTGGTAATCCACAACCCTGTCAGAATCATGCTGGTGCCAATTCTATCTTTGTATCTTTCTTTGTATCTTTCTTTCTTTCTTTCTTTCTTTCTTTTTTTGTCTTTTTTTCTTTTCTTTTTCTAGATAAAAAGTTCACAAAAACTCTTGCTGTTTGGATGCTCGTTTTATTTTTGCGACATCATTTTTCGAATTTATACCTGCTTCGCACTTTTCTTTGCAACTGTTTTTTTGTAATTCAACTGCAAACACATTGCTTTGACATTGTCCTGATTCAGCTCTCATTTCAACTGAGTTGTTTATTAAACCAGAGAGGGGGGAAAAAAAACAGAGAGGGGAAAAAAAAAAGCAGAGAGGGTAAAAAAAAGCAGAGAGGGTAAAAAAAAGCAGAGAGGGGAAAAGCAGAGAGTTAATTAAACACGCGGCTACATAATTGGTCCAAGTACCCAAGTTAGAAAGGGTTATAATTTATAAACCAACGGATGTTTGAACATTCGTTGGTTTTAACTTTGAACTTGGAAGTTTAAACCAAAGGGAATATAATTTTGGAACAACTAATATGCATGTGTGGGTCACAGTTATCATAATGGTGTCTTTCTTGGTTTAAAATTTAAACTTTAAACCATGGTTCAAAGGTTTTCAAACCCTATGCTGGGTTAAAGTGAAAACTAATTATAGATTGGATTGAGCCTGGTGCAAACAGGGAGTCAGGCGGCTGTGCAGTGTAATTCCTTGTGGATGGGTGGTGGATTCAGAGAAATGGGTCAAGCGTCTGAGGATGCATTTGACCAGAACCATGACTGGATGCAGAAGAAGAAGAAGAAGAAGAAGAAGAAGAATGAAGAAAGAAGAAAGAAGCGGAAGAAGAAAAAAGACGATGGGTAATGAAAAATAGAGGAGGAGGAGGAGGAGGTGGATTAAAAAAAAAAAAAAAAAAAAGAGAGGAGTGAAAGGAACACCGGCAAGCTGTTTTTCAGAAGGCCGAATACTGTACTGCCATTAGATGGACCTAATATCTGTAACGGTTCTTCTTCCCCTTTTATAAGTTTTAAGTTTTAACCGTTCTTACACACTGTCAGTTGAAACTTGAAAGCCCTTAATTTTTATTTTATTTCTTTACTTGGGTTTTGCCTTCTTCCCTCTTATTGAAAGCCATTGATTTACTTGAAAGCTACAGACAGCGATTTAATTAATTGGTCTGCAGCTCCAGCCATGCTGTTCTCTGATTGACCTGTCAGGTACATTGTATGTGTCTGCTTTCCTGTCTGTCACCTGTGAATGTGCAGTATGTGACAGCTGCCATGCTAGCAAGGCATGTTCCGCGTGGGGGTGCTCGAGTCTTGGACCTGAATGTTGCGGGTGGGAAAAACCTCTACTACCTGCCGAAAGATGTCGTCCAAGTAATTGCAGTTAATCCAAAGGCCAGCAGGCAACTCCTAGATAACCAAGGTTGTACAGCAGTGCATCTCTCTCTCTCTCTCTCTCTCTCTCTCTCTCTCTCTCTCTCTCTCTCTCTTGAAGACGTTTTGTGTGCCATTCCTTTTGTTTGCACTTCTTTTTCAGTTGTCTGTTCCTGTCTTGTTGCATCTGTCTGGCTTTGTGTATTGTTCTTTATTTATTTACGTCTCTTTTTCTGTGTATTGTTCTTTGTGTATTTACCTCTATTCTGTGTATTGTTCTTTGTGTATTTACCTCTCTGTTTGTTTGTGTGTGTCTTCTTGTTTTTATTTGTCTGTTTGTTTGTCTGTGTTTTTCATGCGGTCCTCTCTCTCTCTCTCCCGCTCCCTCTCTCTCTCACACACACACACAAACACACACACACACACACACACACTGTGTCTTGCTCTTTTTCTTTTTAAGGGGTAGCAATTTACAGGTAATTTATTGTATTTGGCAGTTTCCATCCAGATTTGAACACATGATCTGTTTACTAACAATTCCGTGACACTGTGCGTACCATTGCTTGTCTGTCTGTGTGTGCCTCTTCGTCTTTACCTCTGTGTCTTCTTCTCTTTACCTTCCTGTTTGTTTTTTTATCCGGCTGTGTCTGCATGTGTTTGTCGGTGTTCATGTCTGAATGCTACGCTTCTCCACCGTGGTGACGGAAGGATGTCATTCTTTGCTGACTCAGCTGTGCAGGCAGGCGTGCCGATCGTCTTTGAGGACATGACGGCATCTGGCGCGCTGGATTTACCATCGAACAGCGTCGATGCTGTGGTGAGGGAAACTTCATTGCATTTTTTATCGTGCTCCTTAATACTATGATGAAATGTTATCTCCTCCCTTTCGCCTCCCTTTATATGGGTCAAAACATTTGGCGCAGTTGTACCTCAATCACCCTTGCATTGAATTGCTCCCATCCTCCGCGTCTCCCGGGAAAAAAAAAAAAAAAAAAAAAAAAAAAAGAGGTCCAGGACTTCATCTCAATTTAATGCTTTTGTAGTAAATTTGCTACTTGGAAGTTGGAAGCCTTGGTCCAATGAAAAACTAGGGCTAGCTTAACAAGTTTATTATTTTTATTTTTATTTTTATTTTTATTTTTATTTTTTCTTTATTTTATTTTTATTTTTATTTTATTTTTATTTTATTTTTATTTTTATTTTATTTTTATTTTTATTTTATTTTTTTAACAAGTTAATTATTTGTTCCACCCAAAATGGGACGGAATAAAGTTTCATACATCAAAACATTCAGTGTCGTTATACTGCAAGATTTCATGCGTCCCAGCATCCAAGATCCAGTCCCCGTCCCAGTATTCCAAAGTACCATGTACCATAGTCCCCGTCCCGTCGATAGGATGGCTAGGTCGACTTTGGCAGGCTGGTAGGTCTGTCAGTCCAGACAGTCGAGTCAGTCAGTTCAACCCAGTTGGCAGCACACTAGGTAGAGGAATTGAACCTGTGACGGTCACCTTCAAGGCTTCAACCGAACGTTTTTGCATGGGCATACTAAATTTAGTGATGATCTAGGCTACCCGAGTGACCCGGGGGCACTTGCCTGGCCGGGCCAAAATATATTTATATATGTTTGACAATATAATCGGATATGTATACTCCCTCTCTGCCTACGGTTTACCGAGCAGCTCTGTTTGACGATAGTCTGTAGAGTTTTCCATCTGGTGTGGGTGAGTGATAGTCTACTTTGATTTTGGTTAAGGTAGATCATCACTTACAGTGTAATCAGTGAGGGGATTCTGCAGACTGTCGAGGGTTCAGCCTCTTGATGAGTCGGTGAAACTCCGACGAAACAGTTTGTCACAGCCCCTCGTTTGTTGTCCTCTTCTCTCTCTCTGCCTACGGTTTACCGG
>BFEA01000402.1:647376-657844 GCA_003427395.1 Chara braunii
AGAGAGAGAGAGAGAGAGAGAGAGAGAGAGAGAGAGAGAGAGAGAGAGACAACAAACACACACACAGAGAGAGAGAGAGAGAGAGAGAGAGAGAGAGAGATTATTTCAGTCAAGAAGGCTACTGGTCATCTATTCGAGGATTGCCATTCTATTCTAATGAATCTAATCTAATACCTATTTCTCATATACTATTCTATTGAATCTAAGTTCTATTTTTTTTCTATTGAAACTCGAGCGAGAAATCTGTGGTAACGGGTGTGCTGAGTAAGATATGGATCATCAAAGCCAAAAGAAGACTTCATCGTATCGAACTGTTGAAGAATCCGAAAGATAGTTTACATCCATGCATCGCATCGGACTGCAAAGTTAGCTTGTATACATTCACACTACTCGAGCGAAAACCTGCACTGTCTGCATCGGACTGAAAAGTTAGCTTGTATACATTCACACTACTCGAGCGAAAACCTGCATTGGCTCATCAATCCAAAAGGAGGTAGTGAGAGCCAGACAGTCCATGCGGCTGCAATGGAATAGCAATCACTATGGTATAGTACAACAACAACAACAACAACAACAACAATAGACACGCCTATTGAACAAGCGCCAGCCGTGAGGTTCACGTGTCCTAATTCCCGATGAAAAGAAAAAGAAAAGAAAAGAAGAGAAAAAAAAAAGACAGAGACATCGCATGTCTCTCACCCGCCTTTTTGCTTTGTTGGTCGTGCACTGTCCGTTTTCAGCAGCAGCAGCACCGTCTCAATATTGTTGACGTCGTCAACATCGCACATCTTCCAGCTCGACCGCGAGCGCCGTCGTGTGCTAAAAAACAACGGGGAATCGCTGACGTCAACAAGCATTTGTTTTTGACGTCACCCTACATGTCATGCCAGAGAAAAAGGAGATTTGCGCCGTACCTCCGTTTTTGCTGTCGTTGATGTCACCAACAAATTAACTCTCCCCTATCGCGGGGAATAACGCCATCTCTGGGCTCTCTCCTCCTCCTCCTCTGTCAGCTCACGCCATCTCTGAGATCTCTCCTCCTCCTCCTCCTCCTCTGCCAGCTCACGCTATCTCTGAGATCTCTCCTCCTCCTCCTCCTCTGCCAGCTCACGCCATCTCTGAGATCTCTCCTCCTCCTCCTCCTCCTCGGCCAGCTCAGCACTTCTTCAAGTACACTATGATCACAGTAGAAGGATATGCTGCACCGTTTTCAAAATATCCATATTCGTTGACGTCATCTTCTCTCTTTCCCTGGTGGAAACCTTGGCCGTATCGTTGCAGCTATCTTCGACGAGCGAGACCAGAAGGGACAGCGCAGATCGCAAGCCCTCGATATGCAGCTCCTTCTTTTTGTTCTCTGCTTTGGCCTTGCGGAGCTCAATCTCTCGTCGGAAGCACTCGAAGCAAGATCCAGAATTGCAATTGGAGGGAGAGGGGGAGTGCGAGGGAGAGGGAGAGGGAGAGGGAGAGGGAGAGTTTGGCACAGCGTTCTCCGCAATCGAACGATCCCCCCTTCCGCCAGTAGAGGAGGGCGAAGTAACCTTGTCCAATCTGGATAAAATCTTATCCAGACTGGATAAACGGGGGGGGATAAAGCGTGCAGCACCAGCGGAGATCACCGAATCCGTCTTGTCGAGCAGATGGGATACAGGTGAGGCAACCGAGGTTGGGGAAGGGGCCGAAGAGGAGGAGGAGGAGGAGGAGGAGGAGGGAGAGGGGGAGGAAGAAAGCGAGGAGGAGGACGTGGAGGTGGAGTTGATGATGACGGAACCGTTTCCTACGGCGCAGGAACGCTGCCTCGACTCGGGACAGCCGTTAGCCAGGTGGGAGGAAGCTTCAGAGAACTCTCCTTGCCACGTGCAACCCTCTTTGTGCTTTTTGCATCTAACGGTCAGGGATCCCAACAAGCGATAGACGAACGGATTGTGATCTTTCACTCGTTTCAAATCTGCAGCTCTTGTTGGCCGTCGATCACGAGGGCATTGAGTGTACGTCCGTACAAAGGGAATCAGGCAACCGCTGCAGAACACGTGGCCGCATGGCGTTTCCAACGCGTCTTCGCTGGATAGCGCATCAGTGCAGATGGGGCAGAACATCTCAGGGTCCAGAAGATCCGCATAAACGACAAGATCCAGGTCAACACCCATGATGTTCGAATCTTAATATCCAGACGGCCGTCACGTGGTCCGACCTTTTATCCCTACCTTATCCCAACCTTATCCCAAACTTATCCTAACCTTATCCCCCAAACAAAAGTCTGAAGTGAAAATGAACTGCAGGGAGCTCCCTCCTCGACCCAAAATCTAAACGCCTCTGCCTCCTCAGCAGCACCGCAGGCAGGGTGGAATCACAGAGAGGCAAGCACAATGGATAAGGTTTGGAAAAAGTTTGGAAAAAGTTTGGACAAGGTTTGGATAAAGTTTGGATGAAGTTTGGATGAAGTTTGGATAAGGTTTGGATAAGGTTTGGATACAGTTTGGATAAGGTTTGGATAAAGTTTGGATAAAAGTTTGGATAAGGTTTGGATAAGGTTGGAATCCGCTAGATTGACAGCTAGTGAATCAAAATATGCCCCTCAAGAGAGCAGGGTCGGTCGAATTCTGCAACTTGGGAGCTCAAATGCACTTCTCCTCTTCCTCTTCCTCCTCCTCTTGTTTCTTTTACTACCGTCGTCGTCGTCGTTGTCTCTTCCCTCTTCTTCTTCTCCTCCTGCCTCCCACCTCCAGTCCTGGTCGTGCCGTCGAATTCACTTGCTGCTGTTGTCTCTTCCCTCTTCTTCTTCTCCTCCTGCCTCCCACCTCCAGTCCTGGTCGTGCCGTCGAATTCACTTGCTCCTGCCAGCGATGGGCGCCATCATCCTCTTCACAAGATCCAATCCAATTTATTTTTAATAATTTTTATCCAAATCAGAATGCTCCCCTGCGAAAAATATACCCAAGAAAAGACAAAAAAAAAAATAATCGCGTCATCCTCTGCACAAGATCCAATCCGAGTCACAATGCTTTCCTGCAAAAACCATATCCAAAAAAAGAAACCAAAAAAAAACGCGACGTTCAAATTCAGTCGCCTAAAACCAAAATGTGAAAAAAAAGAAATCGTAAATAACGAGCAGGGATCACCTGACGTCGGTACGTCGGGATCCCATCAGTCAACGACAACAAAAGGCCACCTTAAACCCACCAGTACTTCCTTTTTTTTTTCTTTTTTTTTTCTTTTTTTTTCTTTTTTCTTTTTTCTTTTTTTTTTTTTTCTTTTTTTTTCTTGTACTTCGTAAAGTTCTGCTCGTTAATAAGCAGCCACAATTTTAGGAAACGCATGTGCCACTACAGAAGCGCCCGACTTCATTCGACTAGAAACATTTCTACTCTATTTTTTCACGTGGCCGATTTCTCGGCCAAGTACTGGTGGTTTAACACGAAAAAAAAAGAAAAAAGAAAAAAAGGGCGTTAAATTCCGCCGTTAATACATTTTCTTCTCCCCGCTTCTTCACGTCGCTATAATCCCTGAGTTCCAAGGGCCGAGGTCCCACTAGCGACGGGGATAGGATCAAGCTCCTGAATCTGGGTGTGTTTTATGCAGAGATGCAGAATCGCAGTTCAATCTCGATCTCAAACACGTCCAGATTCAGGCATTCGATCCGACCCTCTTTGCTAGTGGGGACCACGCCCAAGGAGAACGAGCTTCGAATTGTCCGTGCTTTTTAGTACTCTATACATTATTTTATCTAAAAAATTAATAATTATCCCATTTTCATGTCATAATCACTGTAATGATTACTTAACAATTATCCCATTCTGACAGTGATCAGTTTACTATCTGTTCCGTGGTCCATCCGGACCATTAAAAAAAAAAAAAAAAAAAAAAAAAAACACTCAAACTATCTACCAGCACTCCCCACACGCACGCATGCTCGGGCGCTCACACACACACACATCGTAGATACCGTATTTACCGATTCTCCGCACGTCAACAAAATAAATAAACAAACATATATTTTTTTAATCGTACTTTATTCGCAAAAATGTGGCGATGAAATGACTAAATAAGGAGACGCGCGACGATGAAGGCATATGAGATGAGATCCCAGCCGAACAATAGGCACAGTTGCACTCTCCATATCCACATGCAAAAAAGATCGACGGTTGAGACGATCGAATCATTTACGGAAACGAAGCCAAAAAAAAAAAAAAAAAAGAGATTAGAAGAAGAAAAAAAACAGATGCAGATGGATCAATTTACGGACGGGGCCTAGCTCAGTTGCTATACACCCCATGAACTGTCCAGATGCAGACCGAGGTTCGAATCCAAACCCATAAACTGTCCAGATGCAGACCGAGGTTCGAATCCAAACCCATGAACTGTCAAGATGCAGACCGAGGTTCGAATCCAAACCCATTAAGTGTCCAGATGCAGACCGAGGTTCGAATCCAAACCCATTAAGTGTCCAGATGCAGACCGAGGTTCGAATCCAGACCCATGAACTGTCCAGATACAGACCGAGGTTCGAATCCAAACCCATGAACTGTCCAGATGCAGACGGAGGTTCGAATCCAAACCCATGAACTGTCCAGATGCAGACCTAAGTTCGAATTCAAATAGGAACTAGATGACGGAAATCAGTTATTTTTTAATTACTGGAAGCCGATCACTTCGATGATGATACCTCAAGCCGTCGCGCTTCTGAACAAAAGAAGGAACACACACACACATAAAAAGAAAGGACCGATTTAAAAAAAGCGGAAATATTGGATAACGTTCGGATTATCGGTATCTGCGAGATACGGTCCGACTCTACCCCTTGATCGGCTTTTTTTTTTCTTTTTTTTTTTCTTTTTTGCCCCTTCATCGGTTTTGTACCGAATAATGTACGGATAATGTACGGATAATGTACGGATAATGTCCGGATAATGTCCGGATGATTAATCTACGTACATACCAGATAATGCTGTAAGGGTTCAACGTAATTTAAAAAAAAGGTTCAACGTAATTAAAAAAAAAAGGTTCAACGTAATTAAAAAAAATATTCAACGTAATTAAAAAAAAAAAAAAAAAAAAAAAGGTTCCAATGCGGACAGCAGCCGAGGCCGAAGATCATCGGTCAAAGAGGAAATGGTCTTCATAGATAATGCCGACTTCGCCCGAATAGAACACACACGGTTATTATCATTGTATCTGGACTCAAAGTTGGTCAAAGACGGATTCCGAAAGGTAGCCTCCCTCGGCGCACGCCGCACGGCGCAAGAAACGAAAAAGCAACCGAGTGCATCGTCCCACAGTCTGTGGAAGGATTCATCCTCTTACTATATAAATAGCAACGAATGTATTTAACCACCACCTGTGGAAAGATGCACTCGTTTTTTTTTTCCCTTTCATGTTGCCGTGCAGCGAGGGCTCGTGGCTGAACGGTACACGAAAGTTTCATCGTCGTTTATGTTGAGCACAACGATATGCGGGGCTCGCCTTAAAAAAAAAAAAAAAAAAAGACACTGATGCTCGGTCGAACTCCGCATAAAGAAAGGAGACAGAAAAAAAAAAAAAATAACGCGCCCAAGCAAAAAAAACAAAAAATCCCCCCCCCCCCCCAACCAAAAAAAAAAAAAAAAAAAAAACGCGCCAGAAGAAGAGCGAAGAACAGAACTACAGTCCTCCCCGAGGATGACACGATTAAAATTGGAACGATAGAGAGAAGATTGAGTAGAGCATGGTCCCTGCCCAAGGATGACAACATCGGATAAATCGAGAAACGGCTAGGCTACCAGCCGGGCCGCCCGGGTCACCCTATTTTCCCAGGCAGCCCGGCCGTGCAAGCACCAGGGAAGGTCCCAGCCAAAAAAAAAAAAAAAAAAAAAATCGAAAAAATCTGAAAAAAAATCTATGTTATGCAGAAAAACAAACTGAACAACTCTTGCCCCAAGGTCAAATCAAAAAAAAAAATCAAATTTAAAATAAAGATTTTAATTTAAAAATATTTTTTCTTTTCTACGTTTTTCTTTCTTTTTCGCCCGGCCGGGCAAGTGGACCCGGGCCACTCTGGTAGCCTAGAGAAACGGTCATTGAAAAAAAAAAAAAAAAAAAAAAAAAACCATGGAAATTGTCGACGCATCCCCACATCAATACTCATTTTCGGAAAAGTCAACCAGAAAAAAAAAAAAAAAAAAAACATTTTGAAACGACGATGACCGAGCAACACTCAGGGCATACACTCTATCTCTTCAAATGCATCCGACCGCATTTACGGCCGGCGTTAGATGTACCTGACCCAAATAACGTCCTCGTGTGAGTATGTCCTCACTCAAAACTTCTAAACAACACAATAATCAAACTCCAAGGTCGGCAATTCCAAAAAAAAAAAAAAAAAAAAAAAAAACTCCAAGGCGGCTCTTCGTTGGCTTCAGAAGCCAAAGCCATGGCCCACCTATCTCGAGGAACGCATGACAGCGCTGAGCTGCATGTCCCATGCACACTTCTAACTTCTACGTGCACGAAGCCATGGTCGAACCGCCATCACTTCGCGCCGTGCACTTCATGCACGACTCGACAAAATACGGACACGCAACGAAAAGTGCGAAAAGCCATCTCCAAACTCCAAAATACACACATCAATATTTTGGAGTTCGGAGATGGCTTGTCTGCGCCGTGCACTTCATGCAGACAAGCCATCTCCAAACTCCAAAATACACACATCAAAAAGTGCGAAAAACAAAACAAAGACTATCAGTCACACATCACTTTCCTGATATGCATACGAAAATCAGACGTTGTCGTGATTACGTACATATTAGAGGTTTCGTGGAAACAGAGACGAAAATACCAGATGGTTGCTCCTCGTCAGACAAAAGCTCTCTCTCTCTCTCTCTCTCTCTCTCTCTCTCTCTCTCTCTCTCTCTCTCACACACACACACACACACACACACACACACACACACACACACACACATACACTCGATGCACGCACGCACACACACTCACACGCACACACACTCACACGCACACACACACAAGACCACACGTCTTGCCAACACAGACGACAGCACACGGACTTCCCGACACACACACAAGCACGAGAACAAGATACAAACATTCACACACGCACAGACAGAAGCACGCACACGCACCACATACACTCGCGCACACTCCCGCACGCACACACACCACATACACTCAGCGCACAATTCCACACACACGTACACACGTGCACACGCACACGAAAACCGATCTCCCCCAACACAAACCCGTAGACGAGGTGAGAGCATCCGAAATGATTCTTTACGCGTTGACATGTTGTGTCTTACCGATCCGATCACCTTTTTCTTTTGGGTTTTTGTTGTTCCTTTCTTCTTACGATTGTATCCTGCGCTCATGAAGCCCCTTCCCTCTCTGATTTCCATAAGTCTCCGGGCGGCGGGTGGGAGACAGGCACATCCCCTGTTCTTCTATCGATACCCCCCCCTTTGGCCACAGTCAGGCCATCCGTCTTCCATCTGCTATACTATCCTGCCGTGATGCCATCCTCTCGACACCCTCATCAGGGTTCTTGTCAGATGTCAGAATCGGTAATCTCTTGTCACTCTCGTCGCCTCCGAACGTGTCAGACTCTCCCACCGATGTCAGTCCCTGTCCGAATGGAACCGAACAGTGAACATGGTCATATTCTCGTACAGATGGTGGACCTGGCCGTCGTGACCATCCAGGTACATTCCTACGTGAGGATCCGCTCTATCTTCGTCAGAAGCTGCCTGTCGCGAACGGTACTATGATGCCTGCAGGCCATGTAACTCCTACCATCGAAAGTATAAATAAAATATAAATAAATAAAAACAGATCCGCTTACAAAGGTTTCTTCTTCTTTTTTTTTTCGGCCTTGAGTTGACCAGCCCCAGGCAATTCATTCGTAGTGCCTCTGACCAGCTGCCTCTGACTTTGAGCTAGTGTCATTCCATCATCTGGATTCGGTGGATTCGAACACACGTCTGTATTTCCACAGTTCATAGGTGTACCCACTGATAGGCTCTCGGGTTGCTCACTACGGTTTTGTGGCGAGGCGGGGGGATTTTATAAGTTTTCCGTGGGAAATTTCGCTGGAGTATTTAGATGTTGGTGAGATAGGAGTTCCTCTTTAGTCAATGTTCAAGGTTGCGGGTTCAAAACTCCACGTTAGTGTTGAACCCGCACCGATGCGCAGAGACACTTGCATACCCCCTTGTGCTGAAGCAGGTAAGCTATTGCAGACACTGCCTGTGCACCACCCAAGGGTTCGGCCATGGTGTTGTATGTTGGGTTTAAACTAAGCTTGGTTTGCTTGCAGTTTTTTTTTTTGTTTTGTTCTTTCTTTTTGTGTTCTTTTTTTTTTCTTGTTCTGTTTTTTTGTTCTTTTTTTTTTTTTTTTGGGTCCATGGTTATTCTGATAATTGTGCAGTTGTTTCCCCATCTAGTACAGCGCATCAAACCAGACTAGTTGTCACTGTAGCTCAGTAGGTTTGAGCTGAGGGTTGTACGGAAGACTCCGGAAGAGGTTGACGGTTCGAAATTGGATCCCATTGAACTGAACAATATACAGAGTGTTGTTGTCCATCCTCCTTGTCCATGGTCATGGGTATCTCGGTCTAACAGAACGGGCTCCAGGTATTTGCCCTGGGTTCGGTTGTGGCTGGCATCACAGTTACCTTAGTATGGGCTTGTCGGGGGGTGCTGGAACAGGCTGCAGGTACTAGCTCTGGATTCAGTTCAGGCTGGCATAGCAGTTACCTAGCACAGACTTGTCGGAGTAGTGGAACGGGCTTTAGGTGCTGGATTTGGGGGGTCCAATCATGGACTCATGGTTGATGTGGCAGTTACCTTAGTACAGACTTATCGGGGTACTGGAACAGGTACTGGTCCAGGGGGTTCTGGTAGTGTGGCTGCCATAGCTGCCACCTTAGTACAGACTTATAGAGGTACCGATGTCAGAGCAGAAACCCTTACAAGGGTATCTGCTCGGGTTTTTCAACGTCGGACACTGTTCGACTTTTTCGTTAAATTAAGGAACTTGATGAGACTGACGTCTGCCAGACGTTTATTCAGACTAGCCTATGACCGAGAGACTATAACTTTTATGAACTAGATGTTTGTGACGTCCAGGAATAATGGCGGTAATCGGCAGTGTGACCAGTCGTATGCGGTTTCTAGTAGGGCCGCGAAGGCACACGGTCGCGGGAATGATAAAGCTAAGACCTATCCCATCTAAGATAACAGTCGCGCGATTCAGGGCCTAGGTACGCTAAAAGAAGTGGTTGCTTCGTGTTGACAGTTGCGGTGCAAAAATTTCGGACGTCAGACTTATTTTGCACACCGAGACTCGAACTGGCGTCAGTGGGATGAAGAGTCCACGTCCCACCCTATGGCAATGGGCGCGCGCTTGCATCAGGGGGCCAGGGGCCAGCGACTGTGTATTCGAGTGGTGGGGCAGACGGAGGCCTACTAGGCCGCTGGTTAGCTGTCTGCGCAGGGCATAACTCTTAATAAAGAAGAGTTGCGCCTCTTCAATGTGGAAACAGTTAGGCCTGTAGGTTTTAGCGCACGACTTTCTCCCAGCAGACAGCGGGATCGAACTGGACGCGCCCCACCGGGCTAGCTCCTTTTGGAGCAGCCCACCAAGAAGGACATGAGGCACCGTCGATTTCGACCGCGAGATCGGCTAGATCACACGGCCGAATTCGGCCGCGCGTGAAGTAGTATATCCCGTGCGCAAAGGATGACACACATTAATTAAAAAATAATAATAAAAAAAAAAATTTGGGGAACAAACAGCGTCAGATGGCGCCCATAGAACTAATTAGGGACAGAGTTCCCAGAAAGTCCAGCAGAGTGGCAGCAGGCGCCCGTTGAAAACGGGCAGCCATTTCATTTAAGGTAAGTTGGTTTCTTTTTTTTTCTTTTTTTTTAGATTTTCTTTTAGATTATTTATTCTAGATTTGTTTTTATTCTTCTTTAGATTTCCCTTCTTTTCTTACGATCTGAAAAAAAAAAACGTTCGTTCGTCGAAAACGAACGGGCAAAGTTTCCAGAGGGCAGACTGGCCTCCATCTATGGATGAGCAAAATGGAATAGATCTTCGCCCGGAACATGGAAATATGCAGTGATACAGTTGGTTGCGGCCATGGAAACAGGCTGTAGGAGATAGCAACACTATGCCTGACTGTTTCGTCGGGTTCTCACCGACTCATCAGGAGGCTGCAACCTCGACAGTCGGCTTATGTGTGTGTGTGCGTGAGCAAAACCGAATGAATTTGTCCCTGGAACAGGAACAGGGACGTGTACACCGTAACTGTCACGACTGTGTGTGTGTGTGTGTGTGTGCTGTCTCTTATACACATCTAGATGTGTATAAGAGACAGGTCCGGATGATTAATCTACGTACATACCAGATAATGCTGTAAGGGTTCAACGTAATTTAAAAAAAAGGTTCAACGTAATTAAAAAAAAAAGGTTC
>BFEA01000402.1:802591-826138 GCA_003427395.1 Chara braunii
TTCGAATGAGCGATCCGTTTTCTTTTGTTTTCTAGACAAAGAATTCACGTGCTGGCATTGGACTGGATAAGTGGATGTTGTGCCAGGATTGGATGGACGATAACAGAAAAAAAACCGAAAAAAAAAATATATCATTATTGAAAAATTGTAGAAGATGCGTTTTTGTTACAACAGGCCGCCGAATTTTTTAATGTTTGCGTTGGGCCTTGCAGGACCCTTTTTCTTACAAAAAAAAAATTAAAAAATTGACGTGATGACACGTGGTAGACGGGTATTGAATCTACATTGTGCAGGGAAATTGGAAAAATGAAATTTAGTTATTTACTTTATTTATATGAAGGGTAAAACCTTAAAAAAAACGGATAGGAATACCCAAGATCGACGAGGAAATTGGAAAAAAAAAAAAAAAAAGTGACAATTAAACCCGAGGTTCTGGTTCTGTCTTTCTACCTCAAGAATCCCTCTTTAAGAAGAAAATCCGAGCAAGAAAATGAGAGCTGTATATGCGGACAGGTAATATGCATATCTACCGATTCTTTTTTTTTTTATAGGAGAATGGGTCCTGTGCGCCCACGTTCACTGACGGGAAAAAARAAAAAGGAAAARAAAACGATAAAAGTAAAAAAAAAAAAAAAAAAAWMAAARAARAAAARAAAAMRAWAAAARWMAAAAAAARAAAARAAAACGATAGAACGATAAAGTCAAAAAAAGAAAAGAAAACGATAAAAGTGAAAAAAAAAGAAAACTATAAAAGTATGATGGCACCGTTTTCTCGCGGAGAGGATCAAGAAACATGTCACATTAGTAAAGAAAATATGGAAAAAAAAAAAGAAGAAATAAAGAACGAAGGAATGAAGGGATAATTTGCAAAATACCCCCGTAAGTTGCGATATATGCCAAAATGCCCCTAAAAGATGTGGGTAGAACGGAATACCCCTCTGACAAAAAAATATTTTGTGAAATGCCCCTAACGTCAGTCGGACCCCCATCTTTGCAATATACCCCTACCAGGTACTGTCCAACTTTGCAAAATGCCCCTACCGGGTACTTACCAAACTTTTCCTAGTTGCTATTGCAAAGAAGAAGGCCAAGGCCCAAACGGGGAGGTCCAGATCGCAAAGGTGCACACGCGCCTGACAGGGGCACAACACAAAGATTTCGGCCCAAAAGGGCATTCCGCTGTACCCACATCTTTCAGGGGCATTTTGGCATACATCTCAACTTATGGGGGTATTTTGCAAAGTATCCCAAGAATGAAAAAAGAAAAGAGAAAACGGAAAAAGAAGGAAAAGGGAAAATCAAAAGTCATCATGGGTGCATGTGAGCTGCCAAAAGTCATCATGGGTGCATGTGAGCTGATAACGCTGTCCATTGTCTAATCCATTTTTTTGCCCGTTACGATCCATTTTTTTGATTCAGAAAGGGAGAGAGATATTTTTTTGTTTGTTTGTTTTTCACACCCTCAGATGTCTGGCGAGTATGAGTAGAGGCTATTGTGTGTGAGGGGTTTGCTTGCTGTAATTGACTAAGTACTTGCAGATATCTGCATCGAAGCACTGTTCTCCCTCGGTGTTAAAGAAGGTTTTTTTTTTTTTTGTGGGGGGGGGGGGGGGGGGGGGGGGGGGGGGGGGGGGGGGGGGGGGGGGGGGGGGGGGGGGGGGGGGGGGGGGGGGGGGGGGGAGGTGAAGGGGGGAGTCGTATAACTTCGTATAATGTATGCTATACGAAGTATTACGATGTTGTCCACATGTCAAAAACACAGCAGGACGTTCATCACAGTGCGGCATCATACAGTTCTGATAGCGTCCTTGGGCACAAAAGGGACAACGTATATCTGGGTGATAGGGATGTGTACAATGAGGAAATGTTGGACACCCTTCAGAACAGACGGCGGCAGTCGCAATAGATTGATAATGGCTATGGCATAGATGATGCATTCCACAGCCAAGGCGCACCGCGTCTCTGTCCCAACAGGTGTCACACGAGAGTCGGTCAATAATCCAGAATAAAGTATGATTCGACAACGCTCGCAAAAATTCATTCACGTCGAAAATGACCTGACTCATCGTCCCACCATCCCACAGTTCCCACTGGGCAGCTGCACGAATGAGTGCCATATAATGCCCGGGTCTGTGTAAAATACAAGCAAAAATATGAGGATGGTTATTGAGGTCTCTTATACACATCTAGATGTGTATAAGAGACAGGGCATAGATGATGCATTCCACAGCCAAGGCGCACCGCGTCTCTGTCCCAACAGGTGTCACACGAGAGTCGGTCAATAATCCAGAATAAAGTATGATTCGACAATGCTCGCAAAAATTCATTCACGTCGAAAAGACCTGACTCATCGTCCCACCATCCCACAGTTCCCACTGGGCAGCTGCACGAATGAGTGTCATATAATGCCCGGGTCTGTGTAAAATACAAGCAAAAATATGAGGATGGTTATTGAGGTCATCGCCTGGCGTCGCATGATGCATAAGAAGGTGGCGACCGTGAAACGCTAACTGTAAGACATTTACAGTAAAGCCTCCTGAGGTAGTATAGTTACTACCTTCTGCAGGTGGACTATTACAAACATATATATATACATGTGTCACAGCCCCTGTTTGTCGAGTGAGTGATAGTCTGCTTTGATTTGCGTCACGGGTACCTTGAGGGCAGTTGTTGGTGGTCCCCACCACCTCAGAGGGGTATCAGTTGTCGCGCAGTCGTTGATGCTTTTAACGCCAACCGGGGTTAAGATGGATTATTACTTACAGTGTAACCTGTTAGGGGGTTCTGCAGACTGCTGAGGGTTCATCCTCCTCCTGATGAGTAGGGAGGTGAAACTCCGACAAAACAGTTTGTCACATGCCCTATCTCGTTTCTTGTCCTCTTCTCCCTCCCTCTCTGCCACCTACGACTTACCCGGCAGCAGCTTTGTTTGACAATATATGCTTACGGTTTACCGGGCAGTACCGGGCAGTACCGGGCAGCTCTGTTTGACTATGTATCGTCAAACAGAGCTGCCCGGTAAACCGTTGGCATATATCGTCAAACAGAGCTGCCTACGGCAAACCGTTGGTGGCAGAGAGGGAGGGAGGGAGAAGAGGACAAGAAACGAGGAGGGGATGTGACAAACTGTTTCGTCGGAGTTTCACCGACTATATATATGTCGTATATATATACATACTTCTCCCTCTCTGCCTACGGTTTACCGGGCAGCTCTGTTTGACGATATATATATAAATATTGTCATATAATAAATATTGTCAAATAGTGAGTAGTCGTTTTGATGACCGGCGATTTGGACGGTGTCACTGACGTAGGCACTCCTGATGACGGACTCATCAAGTGAGTGCTGACGTCAGCATAGGCGTGCGATATGGACACGTGTCGCGGCATGGGGGCAGAAGAGATGTGTTGTCATCTGGTCTGGGGGAAAATAGTCATTTCATTGACAATGTGGGAGCTCGGAGAGGGAGGGAGAAAGGGAGGGAGAAAGGGAGGGAGAAAGGGAGGGAGGGAGAAAGAGAGGGAGGGAGAAAGGGATGGAGGGAGAAAGAGATGGAGGGAAGGGACGAGGGAGAGAGAGGGAGGGAAGGGATTCAGGGAGGGAGGGAGAAAGAGATGGAGGGAAGGGACGAGGGAGAGAGAGGGAGGGAAGGGATTCAAAAGTGCTCTCTTCTGGTGTCGAGGGAGACTGGAGGGAGAGAGAGGGAGGGGATTCACAAGTGCCGTTTTCGGAGAAGGAGGGAGGGAAGGAGGGAGGGAGGGAGGGAGGGAGGGAGAAAGAGGGAGGGAAGGGATTCACAAGTGCTCGCTTCTGGGGACAAGGGAGGGTGGAGGGAGAGAGAGGGAGGGGACGCTCAAGTGCTGTTTTACCCCGAATGCATGCACCGTCATCTTCTTGACGTCATTATGAATGTACTTGACGGGAAAGATAGCCTGTATTCATTGATGACGAGTGCGTTATGTGCCGGGGGAACCCGGTGATAGGCAGGGTGAGCACTTCTTTTCAAACCCTCCCATTCTCTCCCCTTTCTCTTTACCATTTTTTTTCCTTTTTTTAAAACATTTCTCTTTGCCATTTCGCCCTCACCCCGAAGATTCCTTCGTCTACATATTCTCCCATGTGTATATATACACATGTGATATTATAAATATATATTGTCACAAGACTATCAGAGCGGAAATGCGAACAAAAAGGGTAAAAGAAAGAAAAACTGGAAAACATGAATTCAGTTTTTTATCTTTCTTCCTTATAACTCCCCCTGTTCAGAACCTCTGCGTATATATATTATAGAATATATGTATATTATCGTCAAGCAGAACTGCCCGGTAAACCGTAGGTAGAGAGAGGGAGAAGAGGACAAAAAACGAGAGGCTGTGACAAACTGTTTCATCGGAGTCACACCGACTCATTAGGAAGCTGAACCCTGTATACACACACATATGTATGTATATGTACCCGTGCTTCTCTCTAGCAATCTTGCTTCCTTTGTCTCGTGCTCCCCATTCCCCCTCCCCTCCCCCAACCTTCGTCCCTCCTTCCCCCCCCGCCCCCTCCTTCTTTTCCCAGGCCCTTCGCCCCCCTTTCCCCCTATACCACTGTTGCGCTGACCTCTATCGCCCTTCGCTCGCACGAACCCTTCCCTCTCGTCTGGCTTATCACCTCTGCTCCCCCTCCCTCCCCCTTTGCTCACCTTCTCTCTCTCTTTCTCTCTCTCTCTCTCTCTCTCTCTCTCTCTCTCTCTCTCTCTCCCCCGTCTGCCTGACACGTGGCCGCTGCTTTTCCCATTTCCACTCTGCTTCTCCTATCGTTGCTGCGATCCCGACCAACAGTCGTTCCGTCGTTGCGATCCCAATTGTTCTCTCTCTCTCTCTCTCCTCCATGTGCAGTGCTCGTTGCTCGCAGCCACGTGTCGTGCAGACATGGCACACCCAGTCTCGAAGGAGGAGGGGGGAGAAGCGGCGCGAACAAGAAGTTTCTATTTCATTTTTAATATATTTTTATGATTATTACATTATACATTACTAAATTATTTATTATTATTTTTTAATCGTAATGGATTCGAACACATGACTGTCTTTTTTTTTTTTCAACACGTGTTTTGTTGAGCCATGTGGAGTCGGCCCAACGAGAATTATTGGGAGACGACAACGGGGAAAAAAAAAAACAAAAACAAACCGATGACAACGATCCCTCCATCAGTGAGAAAAAAAAAAAAAAACGGTGACAGCTGTCTGGTTCTTGCGTTGTCATCAGTGAATACTCCCTGAACCTTCGCAGTCCCGATTGCAGAGCTCTCCCGCCACGTCGACATGTCTCACGAGTGGGTGAGGGATCTTCGGCGACCGCTGCCACGCCCATCCCTTTTTTATTTTTTTAATAATAAATTTGGACCATTTCTCGATTTATGCGTGTCATCCTTGAATGCGCAGGGGCCATGCTAATCTTCTTTGTCTGTATGGTTCCAATTTTAACGAATGTCCCTAAGGACTCTTTTTATTTTATTTTATAATTTCCATTCTTTGATTGCTGAGGGTTGCACCTGCTTGATGGGTCGCCGACCCTCAAAATTATGTTTATTTATCTCTTATTTAAATCTTTTTTTCCCTTTATATTTTGGAAATTCTGTTTGAGAAAAAAAATTTTGAAGGCACAATCACGGACAGATTCCTCTCTTGCTTGGCGAACCAGTCAACGCTAATTTTCAGGGGAAAAGGATGTATGTTGTTATATGCCTTAATTCCTGTTATATAAAAAAAGAATTGCTTAAAATTCCGTTAAGAATTATCGAGCATTAAGAAATTAACAGCGAAAAAAGAAAGAGAATTAACAGTGAAAAAAAAAAGAGAATGAACGGAGAAACGGAAATAATAAAGAGGAAGAGATTTCGATTCCTTAATTCCGTTAAGAATTATCAACTGTTAAGAAATTAACAGCTAGGCTACCAGCCGTGCTGCCCGGGTCAACTTGTTTGCCCGGGCGGCCCGGCCGTGCAAGGACCAGGGAGGGTCCCAGCCAAAAAAAAAAAAAAAACGAAAAAATCCGAAAAAAAAACTATGTTATGCAGAAATATAAACTGAACAACTTTTGCCTCGGGGTCACATTGAAGTTCTTCACCAAATTTGAAATAAAAAAACCGTTCAAAAACGTTTTTCTATTTTTTTATTTGTATTTTCTTTTGGCCTGGCCGGGCAAGTAGTCCCGGGCCACTCCGGTAGCCTAGATTAACAGCGGGAAAAAAAAAATTAACGGAGCAAGGAAAGAATTAACGGAAGAGATTTCAAGGTGGCCTAAGGCCCTAAACTGATACGACCGTTTAGAGGAAGGGGGGGGGAGGAGGGAGGGGATGTTATATAGGGCTTAACTTTCACCCCAGTCAGCTTATCAGCCGTTTGGGTGAGCGTTCAACTGTCATGAGGGAGGCCGCGTGTTCGATTCTTGATCGGATCATGGATGAAAAATGCAATTTGTCTTATATGACCAACGGGCCTGGCTCACTGATGAACTGTTGGAATGCAGACGTGAGTTCGAATCCAGATGCCACTAGAACATGGAAAGATGCATAACCATGATTTTTATTTTTCTTATTTTTCTTATTTTTCTTATTTTTCCACACTACTTAGCGCATTTCGACTTCCATGACCACCGTCCTGCAAAAATTTGGACCATTTCTCGATTTATGTGTGTCATCCTTGAATGCGCAGGGGCCATGCTAATCTTCTTTGTATCGCTCCAGTCCCGAAGGACATCACCATATTTTTTGTCTTTTGTACATGTCGAGAGTATGTGCTGATGTGCCTGAAAAAGGCCGTCCTGTCCAGATTCGACAGGTAATTGAATTGGTTGGGGCCTCGCTCCAGTACTCTCAAAATGTGCAAAATGAGAGAGAATCTTCCGCTAGAACCTGGAAAGGTACGTCGCCATGATTTTTGTCGTTTGTCCCTATGGGATTAGCTGAGTGGGTACGCCCATGAACTGTTGAAATACAGACCCAAGTTCGAATCCAGATGCAACTGAGGCCGGCAAATTAAGGAAAAACAAAACAATGCTGAATTACCTTGAGGCGTCCAGTTCAGTTGGAGAAAAAGGGAAAAAATTGGGATAATTTACATAATGCCACCTTAAGTGAAGATAAATGCGAAAATGCCCCTGGAAGATGTGGGTAGAGCAGAATGCCCTTTTGGGACGGAATCCTTGTGTTATGCCCCTGTCAGGCCGGTGCACAAATTTCCAATCTAGACCTCGCCTTGTGGGCCTGGGCATTTCCAATAGGGCCTTGCAAAAGTTGGCAAGTACCCGGCAGGGGTATTTTGCAAACTTGGATGGTACCAGTAGGGGTATATTGAAAAAGAGCAGGGGTCCAACCGGATCTTTGCAGTAAGCTCTTTTGTCCGCAACGTGCAGTGGTTGCCCTCCCTGTCGACGACCCTTTGTCGGCAATGCCCTTCAGTCGCATGACAAATTTTTCAACCTCGTGAAGTACCACATTGGATAGAAGAGGGCCGAAGGGTCGACCAATGTGGTCGTCTTTTTCAATAAAGCGACCAACCGTATAAGAGGCAGGCCACTTAATTGTATACAGGTGCCTTCGCACTAGGGACACCAGGGGCTATTCACAAAAGTTAGCTTTCGTCAGAGGTGTATGCCGCTGTACTCGCATCTTTTAGGGGCATTTTGGCATACATCTGAACTTATGGGGGGTATTTTGCAAATATCCCAAAAAAAATATTAGAAGAAAAAGAAGGAAAGATTATGGTTGGCGAAAAACAACCGACCGAAATACCTCTTTTTTTTTTTTTCCTTAAGAAAGTTGCTTCGCCATTATTGAAAGCAGCGAAAGGAGGCCGGGTGCCATGTCCCACTTACAGTGTTGGGGTAGGTCAGCAATGCCCGCGACGATGGCGTCCATTCATGGGCATCGACATTGAGCGGAGGATTTTCCATAATGTATGATAAACGAGTTCCATGTTGGTTTTGTCAATGACCCCCCCCCACCCCCCCTTCCCTCCCAAGAAAATAAAATAAAAAGCTCCGTTATCGAAACTTTTCTCTCGAATAGAGCACCCCCTACCATCTGCCCTTTGCGTTGAGTTAGCTACCCCGCTTGGAGTGGGGTAGCTAGCTGAACAGACGTCGAGGCATCATCACCTCCTTGTGGGAGGCCACTTCTGACAGACGTCGGAGGACACTCTGGTGGAGGAGTGTTCATGGTGTCTATGGCCGGTCCCATTCTCCGACTTAGTTTCATTCGGGGATATTTTGGCTTGTGCTCCACCAGCTTAGACTGATCATTTCCCATTTTTTAATTCAGTACAGCGCAGAAGGCGCCCTTTCGGTGCTATTATGCAAAAAAGTGCCTAGCAACATGGAAAAAAACGGTGCAATGAATCAGGCCACAGTCCTGGCCACGATGGACTGTGGCCTGATTCATTGCACCGTTTTTTGGTGAGGCCTGCTATTTTCCTTGAAAAAAAAGGTTACAGGGTTGGGTCATTCCCAATTTGGGGTTGGGCCTGATTCATTGCACCGAGTACCCCGCTTTCAGCAGTGCGGCGCCGGGAAAGCAGGAGAACACATCCTTCTTCTTTTTTTTTTTTTTTTTTTTTTTTGTGTGTGTGTGTGTGTGGAAAGCAGGAGACCACATCTAATTGGCGATTCGTGGCTGAATTCATGAAAACTGAGTTTCCCCCCTTTTTGGTAGTGGAGCCCCGATTTGCCTGAGAAATTCATCGAGTTAAGCCGGTAGAGAAACAAGCCTCCACCGGCTTAACTCAATGAATTTTTGTTTCTCCGGTGTAGTTTTTTCGGAAATTGGGGAAAACATTATGGACGAAAGCTTTCAGCAGCATTTGTTTCTATTTCTTTTTCATGTGATTTTGAGTTTTTAATTCACAATAACCGTGTCACGCCGTCGCCATTGAGCTAGCTCAACTGGACAGTGGTGTAGGTGGGATGGGATATGGTCCCGGGGAACACTTGCTCCACAGCCCCCTGGGTTGAGATGTGAAGGAGTTCCAGCCCCCTTTTGCTGCTTTCAATAATGACAGTGCCACTTTTCTCGAAAAAAAGAAAAAAAAGGTAAACCAAAAAAAACGGTAAACAAAAAAAAAGGTAAACAAAAAAGAAAGGTAAACGAAAAAAAAGGAAAAAGAAAAACATCCCCTGGGCCTAGCTCAGTTGGTACACCCACTAACTGTTGAAGTATGGACCCAGGTCGGAAAAATCCATGTCCAATGAGATGAACGGAATAAATTTCAATAAAATAATTCTGAATTATCTCGGGCCGGTCAGTAATATAATGATATCTTGAAGAAGCGGTTGCCCTTTTTTTTTTCAAAAAAAAAGAAAGAATGCAAATTCTGGCGGGAAAATAATTTGCATATCTTTCCCCCCCCCCCCTTGAGCCTTTGGCTGATAAGTGTTAGGCCCGGCGCTCCAGTGTTAGGCCGAAATGAAAAAAGTAATAAGAAAAAATAAAAAAAAATGAGGATGTAATAATAAAAAAAATGCAGTATTACCGTAATAGAATTAAAAAAAGTAACAAAAAACAAATTCGGAGTTTTGACAATTAATCATCTCTACTCGAGTTGTACAACGCTAATTTAAAAAAATTAACAGACGCCAATTTCTGAAAAAAAATCCGCCCCTCCCAAAAAAAAAAAACACTCTCACAGTTCAAGTCATAAAAAAGTGGTCTCACGAGAAAAAATACTGAAACTTTGAGAGCGTTTTTTTTTTTTTTTTTTTTTTTTTGGGGGGGGGGGGAGGATTTCTCCCCTCCCTCCCTCCATTCCTCGCCTTCTGCCTGACCTGTGGCCACTTCTCATTCCCCCTTTCCACCTCCTCTTCTCGGCCTCTCGAGTTGCCGTAATAAACAAATCGCATCAATGGCCAGCGCAGTGTCCCGTTTATGGCCATCGAAAGTCGCGTGAAATTGGCGGGAAGCTTCCTTTGCACGGGCATGCCCAGTGTTAACTCCCCGTTATTTGACCCATACAGAGGCTGCCAGCCCCTCACATTAATGCGCCGCGAGTTTAGGGGGGCCGGTAGGGTCAAAAATTTGACAGCTTCAAAAAAATAAAATAAAATAAAAAATTTGACAGCAATCTCACCAATGGCCAGCGTCACGTGTAGGGTCAAAAAATTGACAGCAAGTAAGTTAACGTTAAAAATCAATTGACATGAACTGTAACATAAAAAAGGATATTCTTTCTATTGAAAAAGATTCCAACAGATACCTAAACTGATAAAAGAATGTTTGAAAATTTTAAATATCTCATGATTATCCCTGATAGTCGGAATCGTAATGAGTACGAGTAAAGCTTCACACCTTAGGGTTCTTAGGAAAGTCGCGGCGAGGGGCCTGCAGGCGGATTTTATCCCCATTATTATCCCTGATGTATGTATGTAGGGGCCAAGTACTGGTGGTTTAAGGTAAGAGGAGAAGGGGAACGAAGATCTCTTTCCTTTTTTTTTTCTTTTTCCATGTAATATGCTAGGCTTCCAAAGTGGCACAGGACCACTTGCCCGGCCGGGCCAAAAAAAATATATATATATATATATTTTTTCAAAATCATTTTTAATTTAAAATTCCGTGCCACTTGCCCGGCCGGGCCAAAAAAAAAAAAAAAAAAAAAAAAAAATCGAAATAATTTTTTATTTAAAATTTGGTAAAGAATTTCGATTTGACCCTGAGGCAAAAGTTGTTCAGTTTGTTTCTTGCACAACATAGTTTTTCTGGGGAATTTTTGGACTTTTTTTTTTTTTGCTGAGACCTTCCCAGGCCCGGGAAAACGGGGTGTCCCAGGCGGTCCGGCTGGTAGCCTAGGTAATATGTGTATAACACTGACAGCGGGATAGTGAGTCACTGGAGGGGCAGATTGGGGGGTCGCTGTACTGCGACACAAACTCTTTTGCATCCTAGGCTCCTAGCCCGTTGCTAGTGGGACCATGCTTTTCCCGTTGCTGATGTGGTCTTTTTTCCTTTTTTTTTTTTTCCTGGATGTGGTTAGTTTGTTTTTTGTAGGTTTTTTTTTTTTTTGTGTGTGTGTTTTCTTGTGTAGTGATGTTTTTGGTGTGTGTGTGCGTTTTTTTTTTTTTTTTTTTTTTTTTTCCCCCCTTCCTTAGTAATGTTTTTGGTGGTGTTTGGTGAATACTGGTGTTCTCAGGACTTCCGCGCTGAGCGCGGGTTGGCAATGACTGCAAAGAACGACGGCGACGACAGGATGGATCCTGAACAAGGGGGGGGGGCTCCCCCTCCCCCTGCCCCTGACAACAGAATGTCAGAGTTTTTTGAAGAGGTAAGGGCCTGGCTCTTTTTTTTCTTTTTTGAAGTTTTTTCCCTATGTAACTAGGCTGCCAGAGTGCCCCGGGATCACTTGCCTGGTCGGGCCCAAAACAAAAAAAAAAAAAATCTATTTTTTATTTTACATCTGGGAAAGAACTTTGATGTGACGCTGAGGCAAAAGTTGTTCAGTTTATTTTTCTGCATAACATAGTTTTTTTTTTTCCGGATTTTTATTTTTTTATTTTATTTGACCAAGTGAGATTTCCTCTCTTTTTCTGTTGTGTTTTGTTTCTTTCTTTCTAAGTTTTTTTTTTTTTTTTTTTTTGTAATCCTTCCCCCTTCCCTCCCCCCCTCCCCCGCGCTGCCAATGGCAGCACAGTGGAGTTTTGCTACGATATTTTGCTTTTTTTTTTGGTTTTAAATTTTAATCGGTTTAATTTTAGAAAATGAGACTTTCTCATTTTAACCGATGTCCACAATGACGGATTGCCAGCTGACGCCCCCTTTTAGCTGGCGTCCGCAATAGCATAGGCGCGTATTAGGCGGTCAAATTGAACTGAAGTATTCTCGAATATTAAAATCTTTATAGAATAATTCTCCATAATAGTAAATTGATTCAAGAGTGAAACTGATAAACCGTAGCAAAACGTTTTTTGTCTATTCAGCCGTAACAAGTGCTCTCCGAACCGTGCGAGATGGTCGCCCATCACGCAGCGGTTTTAATTGGTTTAAACTTTAAACTTTAAACTTTAAGCCACAAGTACCTTTGCCGGTTGGGAAAACAGGGAGGCCTCGGATGGGGCTGCGATCGTTTAGGAGGCGGAAACGAAGCGAAATGACGGCCGCCGATGAAATTTATCAACGGCAGCCGTCGTCGGGCCCAGCCTCCGACTTTTTAGGAGTTTGGGAGAACTGCCAGTTTTCCCTATTTTCCCAACACTGCTGGAGGTACTAGTGCTTTAACTGGTGTCCACAATGACGGTTTTAATTGGCGTAACTGGGCCCTGGTCCCATTAGCAAAGAGGATTGGATGTAATTCCTGAATGTGGATGTGTTTGTGGAGGGATCCAGAAAACTGTGATCGATCTGCTGTTTTTCTGCATCTCTCCCAGAAACTCATCCGCATTCAGGAAGTACGTCCAATCCTTAGTGGGACCAGGCCCCTGGTGTCCACAATGATGGATTGCCACCTGACCCCTCAAAATCAGGCCTTCCTCATTTATGCACACGCTACTGAATTTTCAGTGCACGTTGTCTGTTCTACAAGTTTCTCTGAAGTTTCCTTTTCGAATCGCACAGTGCATTGTGAGAATGTTGTGATATGATTGTTTACATTTTGCTTGCCTCTCTCTTTCTTGTCCCTTTTTTTTTTCTTTTTTTTGGGTCTTATCTCCAGTGGTTGCGATTCCTCGCTTGAATTATTATTATTATTCCCCCCCCCCCCTCTTGATGATGGTGTCAAAATTTTGAAGATCGGAGGAAGGAAAACGTGAGCTTGGGTTTTCTGGCCTTTTCTCTAATATTTGACTTTCTTTCTTCATCTTTTTTTTTCTTTTTCTTTTTTTTTGGGCAGGTGGCTGAGGTGAAAAATGTACTGGCCTCTATCCGCCGGAATCTGCACAAGCTACAGGTACATTTCTGTCTTCCTTTTTCTTTTTTTGACGAAAGGCACGTCAATTTTCTTTTTTTCCTTTTTTGGAATACAGCCTGTACAGGAACATTTCTCAGAAGATCAGGTTTGTGTTTTTTTTTTGTTTTTTTTTTTGAGTTGCTAACTTGTCATGAATTCCTAATAATATTTACTCTAATTTATAATTTATTAATTTTAATATTTGACTTTGACTGTTTATTTAATTGGTTAATATGCAGTCAACAAGTACAGGCTGATTATGGGCCTCGCTCCGCTACTCACCACATGCACAAAAGACGGAAAATATTGCAGTGTATCTTTCCACGTTCTCGTGGAAGATTCATGCTTATTTTGCACATTTGGTTTCGTAACTTTCGGTGTGGAGTGAGAGGCCCTATGCTGGTAAAAGTTCAGGAACGGGTTGATTATGACGGAAAAGTCCAGAAAAAAATCTACTGTTTTTTTTTTTTTTTTTTTTTTTTTTTTTTTTTTTTTTGCTTGGGAAATCAAATAACAAAAAAAAGAGAACCGAAAAACATGCCGAGTAATTTCACTAGACTTGGCCGACTCTCAGGCTTATGGATCCCACAAGGCACTTATAACAAAGAATCGGAGAAGCCCCTCAAAAGCAGGGTCCGACGGTTCGTGCCTTCCGGTCCGTTTTTTTTTTTTTTTTTTTTTTTTTTTTTTGACTCGCACAGGGCCGTCCTTGTCTGGCGAAAAGCAGTCGGCCTGCCAGGGACATGCGGCTTTCTATTGGTCCGATCCGCAAACGAAAAAAGGGAAAAAAGTTAAAAAAAGTTAAAAAAAAAAAACAAACAAACAACTCTCCGTCTGCCAGCTTGTTTGTTTGTTTTTAAAACGTTTTTGCGGTAAGGGTAGGCGGCGGGCGCTTTTGGGAAACAGTTGCTGCTTCATGGCCAGGTTCGCGGCCGTTTAGACACGTCGCCATGAAAGAGTAGAAAGTGGAGTTTTTTGTTTAGGGCCCCGATGCCCCCGGTACCATGTGGGGTCTCCCTGGAAGTGCAAAAGTACTGGTACTACTGACTGTGGGATCCAAGCCTCAATCTGTCAAGGCAGAACATCAAACCTTTTGGGGGAGGGGGGGATGGGGGGTGGGGGGTGGATGGCGGGGGGAGAAAAAAGAAAAAAAAAGAAAAAACACTGAACTCTGACTGTGCTGAGTCATCACCTGTGCCCTGCTTATTGAAAATTCTCCTCCAAATTTTTCAATAGGGTTTTGAAATGGGGAATGAAGCCACAGAGCCTATTGTCAATAGGGTTTCGAAATAGGGAATGAAGCCCTATTTTCAATAGGGTTTCGAAATACGGTAGTCTTGTACGCTTTGTGGCTTCATTTTTCAATAGGGTTTCGAAATAGGGAACGAAGCCACAGAGCCTACAAGACTATCGTATTCTGCTCACCGCAATGCACGGTCATCCTGAATGTATACGAGCTGCCTGTCCAAGTACAACGGATGAGCACCGTGAATGTATACAGGTTACCTTTCTGGTTGTATACGGTCACAGTGAGGGAATGCGCTGTGTTTGGGGAAAGAGGGCATCAGTGTGACCTTCAGATAAATAGCAGAGCTGACGGGGGCGGGGCTTAAACATCGCTGATGAACTCGCGGCAGCAAACACCAGTCGACAGGTGAGGACACTTGAAAACTATTGTATTCCCTGAATAGAATGCAGGGTCATTATCACTGTACCGAGACAGACAGGTGGCCCAAATACGGCTATAATGACTGTGGCCACGGTGCATTCTAGTAGGGTGAAGATGGCCGTAAGGAGACCCCAAAACTAGTAAGCACACTAGAAAACTAGCGAGTGCGCTAGTACTTGAAAAGTACAATAGAAACCAGTGAAAGGACTGGAAAAAACTACTGTCTTCCCCCGAACACAACAGGCACTGATAATGAATGTTGAATGTATACAATGCAAACAGTGTATATACAATGTATACAAGCTATCTTTCCGGTCCGGTACTGGCATAATGAGAGTGCGCTGTGTTCGGGGAAAGACGGTAGTGCACAGCCCTGGGAAATCAGTACCGTCTTTTGAACCACCCGTATCTTGCCCAGGCAAACCTGAGAATTGATATAACGACAATCCGGGATCTTCGGACGAGCAGCGCTACCAGATCGAAATGGCTGGCAGCGCCAGCCAAAAAAAAATAAAAAAATAAAAGTGTTTGGCTGGCGGTTATGTTTGTTTGTTTTTGGTGTGCGGTTGCAAGTTCGTGTCGGGAAAAAGGTAAAAAGAAAGAACGCCTTGCTGCATCTGGACTGAAAGTTGCCTCAAATACAGCTACAATGACGAGGCGGTCTGTTTGGGTGGCGGGATGACCATATAGTAAATACACACGGCAATGTGACTGACTGCCTCAAGTCAATTCCCCTACCACTTACAGCCACCCCGGTTGCATTTCAGGATGCGGCACTCGTTTCAGTTGGGCTGTCGTTTTTTTTTTTTTTTTTTTTTTTTTTTTTTTTTTTTTTYTKKTWYYTTYTKTYTKWTRGGGTTKTTTTTTTTTTTTGGGGGGGGGGGGGAAGATAGAGGAAAGTGAAGTGGAATTTCTAGTGTAGAGATAAAATTCATAGATATTAGAAGTAACACCAAAAGCGAAGGCAGCTTTCTGGGTCTCTACTGACGCTGAGGTGCGAAAGCATGGGGAGCAAACAGGATTAGATAGATCCGGCCGGGCTCTTAACAAAACACGGGCCACCAAAGGTGTCCCCTCTCATCGTAAGATTAGAGTGTGCATCCGGCTATATATTGGGAAAACATTCATTTACATGACTTGGATCAATTACAATCCCAAGGGAAGTCCTGTGTTGGGCCAAATTGTTGAGGAGACAGAGGTGGTCTTAAGTGTCTGGGAAGACATGATCCGTCTGAATGGTACACGGAACATTGTGCGGAGGGCGTTAAGTGTTAGTAAACTGATCCAGAGTTCGAATCGTGAGGAAATCAGATGAATGTCGTGTAATGGTAGGCCTTACCGTCTTCACCCGAATAGAACGCCCGGTCATTATAGCTGTATTTGGCACAACTTTCAGCCCAGATACGGCAATAATTACCGGGCGTTCTATTTGGGTGAAGACGGTAGTGTCTGGCAAGGTTGGTGCAGTGATGCACAGCATACCTACTCCAAAAAAAGATTAAAAAAAAAACGAGAAAACGAACATTGCGGTGAAGTCTCACAGCATACTCACACTAGTACATTTTCCAGTTCTCTGTGGTCGTAATTGCGGTCAGGTGCATCCATGCCGGGTTGGAAACGTGGTCTTATACATCAAGAAAATGCCTCGCATGAGTATGCCCTCAGAAGTATTATCCAGGAACGGAAAAAGTCTTATAACTCTTGAAATACTGCGAATGTGGCCACAAATATAGTCACAGCTCTTGAAATACTGCGAATGTGGCCACAAATATAGTCATAACTCTTGAAATACTGCGAATGTGGCCACAAATACTCACAACTCTTGAAATACTGCGAATGTGGCCACAAATAGTTACAACTCTTGAAAAGCTGCGAATGCGGTGAGAAATGGGAGGCAAGGAGAGTTCTTCTGTCCACCCCAGTCCCGGGCGGCATTTGCAGCCCAAGGAGTTTCACAACCTTGTGCCTATTGGATTTTCGCGTCACGAAGAAAAATTGTTGAGCCCTTCCCATGTGGCTCAAAGATGTACACCCTTGTTGTGCCAATTGGTATATATAAGCAGACCATAAGCTGACTTCTCAAGTTGATGCCATTGTAACGAGCAGGTTTGTCTGATCGGGTGCGAGTAGCTCAAGCACAACACCGGTGCAATCTTTCGAAGCAACAGTGTAGTTTGTACGAAGTGACGTTTGTTTGAAGATTACATCACTGAATGTGTACAACAAGGGTGTACACATTCAGCCACATGGGCAGGGCTCAACAATTCAGCAATTTTTACGAAGCTTCACAGTTCCTTCACTGAATATACGTGAAACCGTGCACAGCACAAGAGGTACTGTGACCACACTGACAGTTCTTACGAAGCTGCACAGTAGTTTTTCAGAGATGTACAGGTAGATAAGCAGATGGATGGTGGGCTGATCGAATTTTGCGGAAAACCGGAGGGGTTACCAACTTACCATGGGTACAATAATATCAGCACGCACACTGTTAGGAAAACAAAAAAAAAAAAGAAGAATGAATTCAATAAATTAATAATCGGATGGAGAGTCGTTGGAGACTAGTTAGTTGGACTGCCCAGGCCGCGGCTTGGACCCCCGCCAGAACCTGCCCGAGTTGCCCGGCTTGGTGGGCTGTCCAGATGGGCCAGCGTGAAATAGTGAAATGGCCAATATCGGGGCCGGCAGGGCCGCTAGCAGCCGTGGAGCGATCTTCAGGTGCCAGGTAGAAGGGGTCCCATACGGCTTTAGACCACCATTTTTTTTCTATTGCGAGATCTCGGTTGTTGATGAAACAAGATCAACAGCCCACATCTCACGCTCTCGCCCGATGCTTCTTTCGGTGTGGAACCTGCCCGAGCAAACGCCGGGCGCACTCGAATTTGAAGTAAAAAAAAAATTCGAACGCTAGGCGTTTGTTTCAATTTTTATGCCCGGCTTTCCCTGCGCGGGCTGCTTTCCCCTCTCATCCTCGCCACCATCACAACAGCACCATCCATGCTGTCATCCGATTGGCCGACCTTTGTTGTGCACCACCGCCATGCTCGGTCTTTGACAAAGGAGGTACCTTTTTTCTTCCTTCACCCCACCCTGCTCAGGCTAGCACTCAATGACTCAGTGAGAACTAGGAATAAATGACTCGGGACGTGACACATACATAGGGACTCAGAGTACCAATCTTTGCCCGAATACAACGCACGGTCACTATTGCCGTATTTCGGGCAAATTTCAGTCTAGATACAGCAACAATGACCATACATTTTATTTGGGTGAAGACGGTAGGACTCAGGCTAGGACGACGCAGATGACTACAGAGGACTCATACTGCTCAGACTTGAACTAGGTCTCAGACGGCTAGGACTCAGGCTAGGACTCAGACTGCCGTCTTCCCCTGAATACAACGCACGGTCTTTATAGATGTATTTGAGGCGACGTTTAGTCGAGATTCAGCTTTAATGATGGTATGTTCTATTGGGGGGGAAGAGGGTAGGAATACAACATACGGTCATTATAGCTGTATCTAGACTGAAAGATGCCTCAAATACAGCTATAAAGACGGTACGTTGTATTCGGGGGAAGAAGGAAGTACTGAGGCCAGACTTCACGACTTGGACTCAGATTAGGGACTTAGACTTAGGACTCACAATAGGGACGTGGACTACCTTCTTCCCCTGAACATAATAATAATGCAGCCTGATAGTGAATGTATAGCTATGTTTCTGATCAGGTACGGCCAAAATCAGGTGTGCACTGTGTTTGACGTCCCACAACGCTTTAATTGTGGCTGTGGTGTCGGAGTCAAACTGTTATTTCTCTATTTAGTATTTTACTATTTTCACAAAACAATATTTTAGATGCTCGCTCTTCTTCTTGGGTTGGAACGTGGAAAATCAATCATTGCCAGTTTATGCTGGACGAAATATTTGCGGTTTTGGCATGCTCGGTTCTTTCTTCATCAGTTCTTTGTTGGATCTGTGATTTGTGGATTGGGAGAAAAAAAAACGCGCAAGTGATTTTTGCCTGTTGGATATTTCCGAAACCTAACAGCAAAATCTGTGAAAGCCAGAAAGCTGTCTTCTTGATCTGGTTAAGGTGTGCATCCTTCGCAGCGAGCTGAACGGTGAACACCCATGAAGACATTCAGCTCTCCGATTTCTGAGAAAGTGGATGCGCAGAGATGTCAGAACCTCTTCTCTGAGTCGATTTTGACTTCCATCGTCAGTCTCTTAAACATTTCTAGTATTTTCTAGTATTTTTCTACGCATTTTCCTTGAGAGGATTTTGATGAAGTGACTGCTTCACATCGCTCTTCTCATACCGATGCAAATCTGCTTTTCTTTTGTCCTCTTCGCCGTCCATCCTTTCCTCTAATGCCTGCCTCTCATTCTCCTCATCGTCCTCTTCAACTCTGGATCCTTGCGCTCACCTCCTCTTTCTTCTCTTCCCTCTTTGTCATATTATCAGCGTCCTCCTCCTCCCTTGTTGTCATCCTCCTCTTCGTACTCCTCTCTCTCCCTCGTTATCGTTGTCCTCCTCTTTACCCTTACCCTCCTCGGCGTCATCATTGTTCTCCATCCCTCACCCCCTTCCCCTCCTCCTCCGCCCTCGTCGCCTCCTCCTCCTCTCCCCTCGTTGTTCTCCTCCTCCTCCTTGTCCTCTTCGTCCTCCTCCTTGCCCTCCTCCTCGTCCACTCCTCATCCTCCCTCGTTGTTGTCCTCCTCCTCCTCCTCCTCCTTGTCCTCTTCGTCCTCCTCCGCCTCGTCCTCCTCCTTGCCCTCCTCCTCGTCCACTGCCGCCTCTCTCACTATCGGTGTTTTTGTCATTCCATCGTTCTTATTGTCATTGTCCTCCTCCCTCGCCATCATTGCCTTTGTCGTCTCTCCTCTCTTCTTTGTCATATGACTCATCTCCTTTCTTTTTTTTTTTCCTTTCCCATTTCGTTATGTCCTCTCCTCCTCTCTTTTTTCGCAATCTCTCCTTTTGAAAATTTATTTCCCACTCCTTCTTGGTGATGGTGGATGTGGTAAAAGAATTCAGAGGTGTGTTGCCCAAAGACTAATGCCAATGAACTATTTGCTGATGTCAACCTATTTTCGGGCTTTTACTGGGCTTCCCAAAAAATTATCATTTTTAATTAGTAATTTCTGATGCTAAACTATTTGCTGATGTCAACCTATATTTCTAACATCATCAAACTCTGATTTGTCGATCACCGTCCTTTCCTCGTCTGCGCTTTGCTTCAACAGGATGCGCACGAGGAGAGCAAGCTTGTCACTAGAGCAGATTCCTTTAAAGGTACGTAGTCAAAGAGGCAGAGAAAGTTTGCTTGGGGGGGGTTGTGAGGGGTTTGATTTTGGGGGGGTGTGGGGGGGGGGGGGAGGGGACAGGGTTTGGAATGGAAAAGAAGTGGGGGGAATTTTTTTTTGGAGGTTGGCGGGGAAGCCGGGGACAGTCAAGGTTGAGGCCCACCTGACCCGTGTTGGAAATCGGGGGAGGGGGCTGTTTTAGAGGGGCTTAGTTTGGGCCAGCTTTGCACCTACACGGTTCATCTATCTCCCACCACACCTCATGGACTGGGTTTTGGAGATGAGGTGGGTTAAGGTGGGGTGGGGTGGGGTGGGGTTTATTACGAGAAGCCAATTGTTCCACAGGGTTTCGATAAGGAGAGAAATCGACTCCCCTCCCCTCTTTTTTGCGAGTGGTGGCAGGCAAATTCGGTTTTGGTTACTGATTACTTCTTGTGCAGATCGGCAATTACCCAATCTGCACATGATGCTCTGTATGGACCTGGAATCGCAGCAATTATCCATTCAGTAGAGCAGCCGCGCCGACGGTTGGCGCCCCTGGATTGGTCGGGGGCCCACCAGCCGACTGTCGGACTGGTCGGGGGTCGGTCGGCACCCGCTTTTTTTTTTTAGGGTGGTGGGGGGGGTGTCCAGAACCCCATCAACACCCCCATACAACCCCCATACAACCCCCATACAACCCCCATACAACCCCCCCCCCGCATCAACCCCCTACGACCCCCCTGTACCCCCCCTATACCTCCCTCATAACTCCCCGTACCTGCCCGCCCCCCCCTCACCATCCCCAAAGTTTCTCAGCGGATTTGGACTGTACTGAGTAAGTGTAGTATAGTGCTGAACTCAGATTTGAAAAAAAAAACAGTGGATGGCCCTCTACAGACTGCCGACCAGTCCGCCTACGGGTCCGCCCACTGGTCAGTTCGATGAAATATGGTGCGATCTGTTTGTTTTCACTGAATGTGGGTACATTCATGATATCCATGGTGTAGAAGTACTATTTTATTTGTCAGTTCGAAATAGTCACTTGATAAATATGACTTAGGCGCAATCCTCTTTTCCGGTTTGTGCAGCCCTCAAGGAGAGGATGGAATCGGATATTGATGAGGTCAGCAGGTTGGCCCATGGCATCAAGACCAGGCTGGAGCAACTGGACAAAAAGGTAAGCTTGATTTTTTTTATTTATTTTTTTGAAAAAAGGTCTACAAAATTCTTTCAGATTCTGCATGTCTCGTTTGCTAATTTTGGATATTGTTGGAAGTTGGCCCGGCAACCAGTTGGTGATACAAAAAGTCATCTGATAAAAAAATTGAATTGTGAAGCCATAATGATCTGTGTTAGTCTCCGGGCGGCCCGGCTGGGGGAAGGTTCCCTGGGTATCCTCCTGGGCGGCCCGGGCCAGGGAGGGCCGAGGCAGGGTCCCGGGCGATCCCAGCACATAATATTTAAAAAAAAAGAAAAAAAAATCCGAAAAAAAAATGTTGTGTAAAATTGCAATACAAATGACTTCTGGATGACGGACACCTCAAAATTCCTTGTTAGTTTTAAGATAAAAATAAAATAAATGAGAAAAACATGAGTCCAAAATGTACCCTTTTAACCCCTTTAGTCACTGTTTATACCCCCCAACCCCCACTGGATGAACCATCACCAAAACCGATGTTAAGACCAGATTCTGACTGCGTAGGCCAAGCGCAGTCCTGGCCTGAAGTCTTTTTTTTTTTTTTTTGGGGATCCGTGCCTCTTTTTTGACCTGTCTGGTTTTGCCGGGCGACCTCCACTCTGCCCAACTGGCCCAGGGGTCTAGTCCCAAACGCTGAGCTTTCTATCACGTGTGGCATGGTGGGACGGAGCTCTGCGGTTGATGTATTGCGAATCTACCGGTACCAAAATACAGGAGAATAACCTATTAGATTTAGTCATTTTGTAGAATTTTTTTTTGACGTGAAATCCGTTTTGTAGTATGCGTTGGCCCTTTTGGTTTGGGCGGGAAGCCATTTTCCATTGAGAAAACTACCCTACCGAGGGGAGGGTACATTTCTCAACKGCAGTGCCTTTCCTTTTTTTTGTTTTTTWAGACCTCATTGCATCCTGAAAMGGAGGAACTCTGACAGCTGTGTGTTGGCTGTCTGGCATCAAACTCGTTTCCTTCTTTGGGCAATGAATGCATTTGGCCATCCACGTCGTCCCTGTCCATTTTACAAATGGTGACCTACTGTCCCCTCACCACGGGGAGTATCCCTTTTTCACGGAGACGTTCACTCCGACTGTTCCAGACATGTTTCATTTCTCCCAGTAAGGAGAAAAGCTGTTTCTAGCGTTTTTTTCAGTAGTCTGGATTCCGTAATTCTGGGCCTAAATCCTCCTCCGTGCAAGCACAAATTCGAACCGGCGACCTCGGCCTCAAGAGCCAAGTCTCTTAACCACTACAGCCAGGACACGGTGTTCAAAAGTGGAATCGTACCGGTCGTGATATCCACCCCACCCCTGCAAGGCTGTAGTGTCCAACTCAACACACACCACACGCAACACCCACGGACACGGCAATTCTCGTACACTTCGCTCTGTAGTCAGCACGTAACCCCCGCTGTTCGAATTTATTAATGTCGACATGGCGTCACACCGTTGAGTTTTCTAAACTCAACAACCGTAGGTGGGACCAGACCCCAGGCGTGCTGGGCCGGGCGATGGCTCAACATAGATAATGATACTAATTTTTTTTTTTTTTTTTTTTTTTTTTCCTAATGTGGTCCGATGGACCACTGATCAGATATTCAACTGATCTATCTGATCAGAACAGATACTACACTTGATCTATTTTTAGCCAAACAAGTGGACCTGCCGCAGCTACGCTGTGGCGAAGGACGATGACAAAAACATTTTGCAAAACACCGCTGTGGCGAAGGACGATGACAAAAACATTTTGCAAAACACCACAGCCATCAGTTGGACCCCATCTAGGGGTAGATTCGTTCGATTTTGCTCATCCTACCGCACACACACACACACACACACACACACACGCACACACGCACACACGCATGCGCCCGTGTAGTAGGTTATATTTCAATGTTCTAGCAGAAGATTCCACTTTCATCGGTAGGATGAGCAAAATCGAACGAATCTACTGCTATTGCCTCTCATTTTGATGTTCTAGCTCTAGATTCATTCGATTTTCGATGGAAGTACCCCCTCTCTCTCTCTCTCTCTCTCTCTCTCTCTCTCTCTCTCTCTCTCTCTCTCTCTCTCTCTCTCTCTCTCTCTCTCTCTGTGTGTGTGACACGCACACGCGCACACACGCACGCGTGTGTAGTAGTGTATTTCGATGTTGTAGCGGAAGATTCCACTGTCATCGATAGGATGAGCAAGATCGAACGAATCTACTGCTAGAGTAGTGTATATTTCGATGTTCTCTCTCTCTCTCTCTCTCTCTCTCTCTCTCTCTCTCTCTGACACACACACACACATGCGCACACACCTGTGTAGTGCTGTATATTTTGGTGTTCTAGCGGAAGATGCCACTTTCATCCATAGGATGAGCAAAATCGAACGAATCTACTGCTATATCTCTCTGCGTGCATGGCTGGAAAACTCTCTCTCTCTCTCTCTCTCTCTCTCTCTCTCTCTCTCTCTCTCTCTCTCTCTCTCTCTCTCTCTCTC
>BFEA01000402.1:876343-918118 GCA_003427395.1 Chara braunii
CTCTCTCTCTCTCTCTCTCTCGCACACACACACACACACACACACACACACACACACACACACACACACACACACACACACACACACACACACACACGTTTCTGCCAACAGAGCACACAATGTAATTGTGCAACCACTCTATGGAACGGCGGCCACGACCACCGAGTATTTTTTTATGGTCCTATAACTCATCACGTGACCTGCGCAAACAAGATGCAAATGCCAAGAGGCGAAAACGTGGCGGAGCAGCACCCCATCTTGTCTGTCGCCTCTTTATTCCAGTATATCATCTTCAGCACAGTGACGTCACGTCATGCAATTCTGAGTAAGGGGGGGAGTAAGGGGGGAGGGAGGGCAGGGACATCTGAGCAAGGGGGGGGGGGAAGGGGGGGGGGAGGGCACGGACAAGATCCCCGTCGTGGTTCGAATCCCATGCCTGTGAGAACTCTCCTCATCTCTAAATGGAACAGATGACAGATCACAGCTGTCCAACAGCCTCCTTAATTATAGTCCTTATATATATATATATATATCGTCAAATAGAACTGCCCGGTAAACCATAGGCAGAGAGGGAAAAGAGGACAACAAACGAGGGGCTGTGACAAACTGTTTCGTCGGAGTTTCACCGACTCATCAGGAGGCTGAAAATATATCTATCGTCTGGTGTGGGTGAGTGATAGTCTACTTTGATTTTGGTTAAGGTAGATTATCATTTACAGTGTAATCAGTGAGGGGATTCTGCAGACTGTTGAGGGTTCAGCCTCCTGATGAGTCGGTGAAACTCCCACGAAACAGTTTGTGACAGCCCCTCGTTTGTTGTCCTCTTCTCGCTCTCTGCCTACGGTTTACCGGGCAGTTCTGTTTGTGACGATATATATATATATATATATAAGTCGGTGAAACTCCGACGAAACAGTTTGTCACAGCCCCTCGTTTGTTGTCCTCTTCTCCCTCTCTGCCTACGGTTTACCGGGCACTTCTATTCGACAATATATTGTGACGATATATATATGTATATATATATGTAGTGATGTGACAATATATATATATATATATATTGGACTATTTGTTGATTTATGCATGCCATCCTTGTGCAGGGGCCCTGTGGTAATCAATCTTCTCTGTATCATCCCAATTCTAACCGATGTCCCGAAGTTCGCTTGTGCTTTCTTCTGAGTTTTTGTTTTTTTTTTTGTATTTTCACTTTTTTTGGGTGGGGGGCTCTGGTGCTCGAGGCAAATTACATGTCTCCCTGAGCAAGAAAAAGGCAAGGGGCTCCCTTTTTTTTTTTTCTTTTGTTGTTTGTTTGTTTCTTCCCCCCCCCTTCTATTTTCCTATGCGTCTTCTATTATTTTGTTCTTCCTTTCCTTTACACTCTTCTTACAGAAATATTGGGTCTTGTGTGACGCTTCCACACGACACTCCGCCCAGTGTTGGTAAAGGGTGCGGGACAGGGACGGGTGCTCTTGGCCCCGACGGCGCTGTGTGGGACGCATGACCCTTTTATTTTGTTGTCTTGGCCGCCGGTTCTATTCATGCCCGGAGGGCTGATGATCTCCAGGCCTAGATGTTGGAAAGCGTAGCGTTGCATAGTCTGGTCGTGTCGGTGCAGATTTGTCTTTTTGTTTTCTCGCCGTCTTGCGGGTGCAAGATTTGTTTTCATTTTTTCTCAAGAGGCGGTTAACGGAGGCCTTAATTTTCAGACAACTTCTCATGCCATTTATAACAACTCCCCCAACGTTTTTTTTTTTTTTTTTTTTTTTTTTTTTTTGTGAAAACCCCTGAAGTCTTTGCTAGGAGGGGTGATAAGAGCATCCCCTCCTAGCAGAAGACCTGGGCGCTCCGATCTATTGGTGGGGAGCAACACCTGCTGGAAAATGGGTCCAGCGTCCCATTGTACATACGACAGCCTGCCAGCACTGATTGGCCTGTTTCCAGGGGATTAACTGTGCAGGGTTACAAAGTCGAGAGCCCTTCACACCACCGCCTCTTCAGTCTGCATCAGACCGCCAGATCACTCATGTTTCCCTAGCGGCTACTTCCGTTGCCTGAGGCCTTTCTCACTTTGCACCGTACCATTGCATGCCAACCATTGCCAGCTGGTGGGGTGGGAATGGGTCAGGAAAATCCGTGGATGGTCGCAGCGGGATCTCCTGTCCCACCGTAGTCCAGTCTCCCAAGGGTTATTTCAACCAATTTTAATCAAACTTGCCACCAATTCAAACAGCGGAGATCGTGCTGACTAATTGCAACAGGAAAAGAAAAGAAAGAAAAAAGGAGAAGAAGAAAAAAAAAAACACCCTATAAAACAGAAGGGCAAAAGGGCACTTTCATGAAAGTTCGCCGACATTCTCAGAAATTTTGAGAATTTTTTCAAAAATCTCATCAGACGCGATTACCAAATTTGGCACACAGCAACCTCAAACCAAAAAAAAAAACAGGCAAAAAAAAAAAAAAAAAAAAAAACACCATAAAATTTGACCCACAAACCCTAATTGCAGTGTTGGACCCGTTACTCAGGAGCTGAAAGTGGTGGTCCCGGTTAACCACTTGTGTTTTGTCGCTTAGCATCAAGAACTCGCCCTCATGTAGAGAGGGTGAGTTTTTTTTTTTTTTGTCAGGCAGGGGGGCAGTTCCTTTTTTTTTTGTCACGCAGGGCGTTGCCAGGCCCAGAGAAAAGTGCCTCGGAAGTTTATGGTGGTTCATTACACTCTTCGTGTTCTTCGTGGGCACTGCCAGTGCTAAAAGCAAGGAAATTTTTCCACTCCCTTTCTGGTTTTTAGGAAGCAAGGGGCGACCGCCTTGAGATTTCATCTTGTAGCTGACTGGTTCAAAAATTTAATTCCATCTAGCTTCATCGGGGGTCGAATGTCGGTCTAATATTTCAACGGTTCATGAGTGTCCCAACTGAGATAGGCGAGTCGGGGAAAACAAGGATTTTGGCATCATTTGCCGAGATCGTATCTTACAAGGATGTTCACAATACCGTCCAACGGTGCAGCTGGCAATTTATTCTCAAAAATTATTTTCAGAATGGAGTTAAAAAAAAAAAAAAAAAAAAGTAAATTAAAAAAATTAATAATTATTACTAAAATCAGACAACTTATGAAAGCTGATCAAAATCATTCGTTTATGGAAACTCCCCATTGGGCAGCGCTAAGATTGGAACGGAAAAAAAAAAAAAAAAAAAAAAAAAAAAAAAAAAAAAAAAAGACTATGTGACTGCTTAGGAAGGAGACACAGGGCCTCCTTGCTTCACTACTCTCGACATTGGAAAAAAGACAAAAACATATGGTGATTTATCTTTCCATGTTCTAGGGAAAGATTCATCCTCATTTTGCGCATATCGGAAGTAGTGGAGTGAGGCCCATAGGCTGGAAAGGAGGGAGGAAATGGGAGAAAGGGAAGAATTAAAAGCTGTGTACATTTCACTCAGTACACCATGGGATAGACGAAGGCCAGCCAGTCCACGCTGCCAGATTTTGTCTGTGCGGTAGGGATTTTTGCTCGATCGATGCAATAAAATATGAAACATCGATCAGGTTGGGTTGCCCCTCCAACATTGAGCATCAGTGTCTATAAATGCTCAAAATGAAATCCCACGCTACCATCGGTATTGTTTCAAATGAAAATCATGGTAAGCGTATAATAATTTCATTATTTTAGGAAAGCAGGGAACAGTAGATGGTTAAATCACCAGTACGTTTCCCAGCCATTTGTTCTCCGCTGCCGCGTGCATGTGGCTTCAAGCTTCGGGGGGTCGGCAGACCAAAGCAATATGGGTGATGCAGCCAGCCAAAATAAAGGACCGCGGTTTGATTTATTTATTATTTTTTTTTTTTTTTGCTGAGGGCGCATGCGCTCCCGTTTCGAGGCTCGGCAAGGGAAGGGTCGAACGTACTGGTGGTTTAAACCGGCAGTACGTTTCCCAGTTACAATATCAAAGTCGCGGCGTGCATGCTGGTGCGACTCTCAGGAACTAGTACAGGGGCACTGTTTCGCTCGACATCCATCCAGGCAGAACGGGTCAGGCATCGTATGCGACCCGTTTTGCTCAGATGGATGCGTTGCGAATCAGTGCCGCAGTACTAGTACCCGAGAAACTTGGCAGCGTCCACGCCGCGACTCTGAAGAAGTGGACGGGAAACGTACTGAAGGTTTCAGAAGACCGCCAGTTGTTCGTGGGGTGTCGATATGCACAATGTACGCCTTCCTCGTGGAGGACAAAAATAGGATGTACGAAAGGTGGCAAAAGAACTGTTCGTTTGTCATTGTGGAAAACCGACCATAGCGGACGACACAAAATGTTGATATGGACTTTTATATCTTCGCGTCGTTTGCAGTGAACGTATCTGAGGTGCCGATTCTAGTTGGGTCAGCGGGTCATATGTGGGAACATCCACCACAGAGGAGGGTATACTCATGCTACCTTCTTCCCCCGAATACAACATACAGTCACTATAGTTGTATTTAGATTGAAGGATAACCCAAATTCAGCTATATAATAAGACCGTACGTTGTATTCGGGGGAAGACTGCAGGGACTTTTTACTTACTTCTGGACGTGATTGCGGCCACATACATCCCCATCCGGTCGTAGATGTGTTTAGATACATTTCAGATAAGAGCTGTTGCGAATGTGCCCGTCTGTGCTGACAAGTCCCAAGTGGTCCATGCTAGTGCGAGCTGGTCCCAAGTGGTCCATGTCAGTGCCAATTGGTACCGAGTGGTCCCAGGCTAATCCACACTTTTTTCTTTCCACTTCCAGATGATACCGCCCGCCAAAATAACCTCCTCTGGTTTCACAAAAAAATAAATGACCAGCCTCCCCTTGTCGGCACCATCTGTCTTACCCATGCGTTCCACCGGTCCCATTTAGCCAATGCACAATGTCTCGCCTTTGCTGACGCAAGAGAAAAAAATAATAATGTGTCGCTTCCTCGCCGGCTCCTAACTCCAAAATGGTACCCCCACAGACGATCCCGTTGACCCTTTGACGTGCCAGAACTTCCCTTCTACGTAGTACTGCCTGACGGGCTCAAATTTTGGCAGCATAGCGCTGCTAAAATTATTTGCCGGTGTCGAAATATTTTGGTGACATTTCTCCACAGAAGCGGGAAATCACCTTTTCGTAGGTCTGTCCCACCGGTACCGTCACCAATAAGTGTTGTTGTCCGCTGCTCGCCGTTGAAAATTTTCAGCAGCATTTCCCCACTAAAGTGAGAAAGTAGCCTGTCGCAGGTTCGCTCTGCTGGTACGGCTGCGAATAAACTTGTCGTTCACTGCTCGCCGTCGAAAAATTTCGGCAGCATTTCCCCACTGAAGTAAGGAAAACTGCCTGCTGAAAATAATAAAGCTTGGGCCCCAGGCCCAAATTTTACTAATATTGTGTCGCCGTAGTCCCGCAGCGTCCCTGGTCCCATCCCGTTGGACCAGCACCAACCAGAAGGAAGGGGAGCAAAGTGCTACCTGCCTTGGCTATGGCTGTCCTTCTCCTCCTCTCGCGCTCCTCAGCAACACTCTGGCCTCCTCCCAGGCTTTTCCAGCAGCCTAGCAACACTCAAGTGCTTATCACACAATGGGAGCACGAGTGCATTCTGTGTGGCAAGTGGGGACAACTGCCTGTTTTCTAATAGTTGAGGAGGGTTGAACATCACTTCAGCCCCCAGGCAAAATCGCGGGATCATAGTAAGCCCTTGATTTGACCAAGATCAAAGGCTGACTATGACTGCATGACAGCCACATCCTTAGTGAGGGCAGTTTCTTTAACTGGCCCATTTTTATTTTTATTTTCTTTATCTCAGCTATCTCGAAATTTTACGAGATAGATAAGGGCATGACTTTTTTTTTTTTTTTTTTTTTCGGGAAAAAAAAGAGTCTTTCCATTATCAATCTTCAACATTAAGGCTGAGAATCCTCACAAACAACCCGGATATACTTTAACCTGGGAGCATTACCCAGTTTCGCTTCTGGTCATTACAGCCTGAGCTTATTTCTCTGTAGTTGTACTAAGGATTCCAATAGAGCTCTCCGGTCTTTAAACATGCCCTCTGTGAAACAAGACTACTATACTACTACTTAACTTGAGGTGGTCTAAAATGATCTTGTTGGAGCGTAGCTCCCCAAAACTTATAGCACTCTCTCCACATGAACCCATGTTCCCCAGTCCTCCTATCCCAAACTGCCTGCCTACCAGCAACTTACGTATCGAGTGCAGTGGTACCTACTCTTGCATCTCTTTCAACCAATTGCAAATTTTCAGTTTTCCTTTTAAGTATATTCTCACTAACCAGTTTGAACATTTACCCCGAGACCATGTTCTTTGAAACCACCTGGTTCCCCGCATGTTGCTCCGAGATTGGTCCACTTTTCTGATTCAGTCTGCTTTGATATACTGTTTGAGACGATTACAAATGAGCGAATTGGTTTTGTTCGATGTCCCCTTTCTTTTGAAGCATGCTTTATTCCTGATTTTCCAGATCATCGAAAATCTGGCTTGTGTCCAGAAAGTCAAACTGAAAGTCAAAGTAGTGATGCATACAATATACTCAGTCAAAACGTAACAAAGAATTATAGATAGGGGTTATAATTGGGTTTATACAACGAAAATGAAACCTTCACCTCTCAGTTCCCTGTCTCCAGAACTCCTCCCAAGTTTCGGCAGAGCTCCCACAATCGGTGGGCAGACTCCCCACAGTCTTGATGTGGCCCTACGGGTTGCAATCCCGCCTGCCGGCTTCCTCTCTGAACAGGAGTAGACTTAGATTAAGAAAGACAGAAGGATGGGTTTCAGACTCTCGAGATACAGGAGGGGGAGTGACTCAACTCCCAGGAGAGGGCCTTGTGATCTTCATCGCCTGAGGGCCCCGCAATGATGGCCAATAAACGAGGCAAATTGCCAAATCGAAACCAATGCGTAAGATAATTGTCTCTCGTGCATTCCCAAGTCGCAATAGTAGCCCTTTTTGTAAGCCTTCAAACCGCCGAAGTAATCCCTTTGTTGAGCCTGACTACTCCTTCAAACACCAACCTCGATACCTCCGACCAAACTCTGATACCCCGTGTAGTCGCCGCTCGGTCTCGATCCTTGAATCTCTTTGATGAAAGTCTGACACGGTAACCGCTAGTGCTAGGCCCAAGGCTGAGTCTAAATAGTAATATAAATAAATTAAATATAATCAAATAGAAAAAGAAAAAAATATTCATGAAAAGAAAAAAATATATATATATATATAAAAATAATATGAATATTCATATTATTTTCATATAAAATAAATAAAGAATCTGACGAACACCTAAATAAACCGATACTGCGACGCACAGTCCTACCGAAACATTTTCAGATCCACATTGTTGTCGACGTCGTCCTCCGCTTGTACGCACAAGTCACAGGCAAGCGCATCAATCAACAAGACATAATCCCTTTAATCCTAGTTTAATTAGAACGAAAATATTTGGTCGACGATCACGCCAGCTCTTCAGTCATCAACAAATAAAAAGATAATGGGCGCCGCAAATCTGTGCGTCCACACACTTTTTCTCTAGTCAATCATCCAGTCAACGTAAACCATAGGCACAGTCGTGTCTCGCGCAGTATACTTTAAACTTTAAACCAAACTTATTTTCTGTCGCTTGTGAAAACCAGGGTGGATACCCCTGTAAGGGTATTCACACCGACAACTTACCGGACCATATTAAGCGACGTCCCCGTCGCTTCGAAGGAATCAAAGAGTTTTAAATCCATCCACAATTCCAAATGCTGACGAGAAAGGAACCAATCCGATTAGCCGACAAACACCGCTTCGAGGCCTCCATCAAATCATGCCAAACAGAACTATATGCTGTCAGGATTTTAACCTGAATCTCCATTGTCCTGACACTAGGACGCTGGTGTACTAGACATACTTACTACAACGTAAGTTTCAATGGCCCTCTCTGCCGTCCTCTCCCCTTCGTCCTAGACAAACCTCGATTTCTCGTTAAGTGTCCCTAGTCTCTACCCTGCAAGGAGGGTCATAACTAGGAACGCGGGCTGTAACCGAGACCTTTGAAGACACTCTCGCCTCTCTCCCAACAACTCTCATAATCAAATATATATGTATATACGTAAATTTTACCTTAGACTCTTCCTGCAGTCTAGTACAGGAAGGTCAAATTTTCATCTTGGTTCACCATAGTCTGGTTGATCGAGCCAGATCTATTTAGCGGTAGTGCCCTCGCAGGTTGCGCCGCGATAGACTTTTCTTCTGATAAGCATTCAATCAGGACTCTCCGCAGACTCAAATGACTCGACTCTTATCCCACGTCGTTTCGCAGGAGTAAAACCCTCCTAGGCGGCCACACCCTTTAAGTCTTTACTCAGTTAGCAAGACGCAGGCCTGCTGTTCAGGTTATGCCGATCAGCTGCCGACACTAGGGGTTGCGCCCTAGTTATGCTAAACTTTACCGTTAGCTCGGTATCCCCATAAATGCCCTAAGATTAACGCAAGCGGTTGGACGGTGTGTCGCAACAATACAGGTCTCCTGCGGGACCACGCAAAGGTTTGTCACACATAAAAGGCATCTACCAATCCTCTGTGGGACAACACGGAGAGCATGGCAGCCTCTCCACCATCATAGAACAGAATCACTGCCAGATCCACAAGGTCATGACCTTCCAACTTGATCAGAGCAAGAAGGTCACACATCACAATGACATCTCACAAATGAACCATTTTGCAGCCTCTCGAAAACTCCACTAATGACCAAACAAAAACGTGGTTCTTCTTAGTTCTTTATCATGCAGAAATCAGCTTTCCATGCCATTAAATCTATTAACCACCTTTCATACGAAGGAGGTCTGACTCGATAGGTCTCCCAGTCATCCCTTCCTTCTCTAAGTATGAAGTTTCACGCGACCTTTCTTTAAAACATCTTCCCTCTCTGAAGACGAGTCTTCAAATAAACAAAAAACTACCTTCTCACTTGAAGGCGTCTCAACCATAAAGAATTCAAACTGAGAGATCAACTTATGAGTCCTCATCGCAACTCAACAATAAACATTCGGCATGGTAAGCATCCGAATCTCAAAGACCCGTAAATCCCTTAGGATTCTCACATCCTTCATGAAAACAAACTGCACTTCCTGCCCTTATACCCAACCCTAGCGTTCACCTATGACTAGACCACACGAGTATACCGAAGAGTAGACAATTCACATCCATTCACATTCATAAAGTACACAGCACACGAGATGTTTCTCATACATCTCTCACACAAATCCATCATACATCGGGATACATCTACACATGTGAGAGTGATTGTGAACGCCATATACAATGAGTAGTTTTAGATAAAATTTCAACTCAATATATACTCAGAGGTGTAATATCCCAACTCAAAAATGAACCAATATGGTATTGAATTACATATATACATATAAAGTTGAACAATCTCAACTCAAACTGACACCAGTATCACATAAAAATGGTAGCCCTCTTAGCCAAAGCTAAACTGAAACAACTCTAATCAGGGCGTAATCGCACCCCTCAAATCGGAGGCATCCAAGTAACTCAAGACGTATCAAAATATTCAAAGAAGTAACAGAAGACTCACCATGTCTTGGTTGTTCAAAAGTTTACAGCGGCCTCGAGTCAGAATGTTGTGCATATTGTTCTCTCATATCTCAGCGCAACGCAGGAAAAAAGAACTTTCCACACCAATCCTCGAGGTCATAGAATCCAAAGCTTAAATTCAAAACCCACTAATTTTAATGCATCTCATATATATAAGTGTATGGGTGCGTACACCCTCATCACTCAGGGCGGTATGGCTAAAAAGAAACTCAACCCTCAAAAACACAATCACCTTGTCTTGCGTCGTAGGTTGATATTCCCAGAGGAAAGTACATGTCTAAAGGGGACAAGTACCACAATCAAAGTCAAAGTTGTGCATCTAATAAGATCGCATCCTCACATGATCTCATGATGCAGTCAAAACTATATTCCATACCATACCCTCATTCATCTCTTACCCTCAGTAACCCATACATGCGCAAGGCTCACTCTCAATCTACCCTTGAGTAGACGCAAAAGCCTGAAAACCGTTTATCCAATTTAACATGAGGCCTCTTATGATCTGACATATACGCACACTGCACTAAAAACATATATACACATCTTCCAGCCCATTTTGTATTCAGTCAAAGATCCCGTTAACTAAAACACGGGGCCTCCTACCGTGGCTCCTATGTACGTGTATATACACAAGTTCATGAGAGACGCACTTTGGCAAAACGTAGGGGCTCTCTCTATTGGCGTGCTACTGCCCGGACCTCGTCCCAATCTACAACCCCTTCATCAGGATCATGGGAGCTCGCATAAACATCAACAATATTGACCATGTTCTTGAGTCCTTGACTATGGGGAAAAAAACTTTCCTCCAGGTATAGGTCATATATCAGTTCACACGTAACACGCTCATATCCCCATTCTTGTGTCCTCAAAGCGGCTTTTGTTGCGGCCTCTATCCCCTTCTGTTCCCCAAAACACTCTTCTACCAAGAACTCAGGCAGGATGACTTGTAACGGGGCTGAGGGAAGCAGAAACTTTTCGGCTCGTTTGACTTCTATATGGGTCACCACTCGCTCCTCCCCTTCATGGACCCTTTCTCTTGCCCATTTGTCGGCAGCTCCCTCAGTTATCCATAATGGTCTCGCAAGCAAGTTTTCATGCCCAATTGTTAACTCAATCTCATGCTTAACCCAGAATGACGAGGAGGCGTATATGGTCACTCTTACGATCGCACAACCTTGATCTTCATCAAAACCAGACTCGATCTAGGCGAAGATGCCCACGTCCATCAATGTGCCCCACCAGAAAGAGATATATTCTCCTTCCTTAACTCGCCTCGACAAGGATATCTCAAGTCCATCTTCCCTTTTGACGGGCAGGGTCATATTGAGATCTTCCTTAGCGTAAGGTATCCTGAGTTGCTTTCGCTCTGTCTGGGTTCTGCCCATCACAGAAAACGTCCAGCATACACCTTCCGTTACCATGTTGACAATCATCATTTTTATACTCCTTCCTCTGAAAGTCTTGGCTCCTAATTATCTTTTCCTAAAATTCATCCTTTCCAGCGTTTACGACCACCCAACTTAGAGATAGTAAATAGTAATATATCGTGATAGACAATACGTTCATAGATATCAAAGTTCATAATAATAAACTCATAGACAATGATATATTACCTCAATATCTAACATCAATAATACTTACCAGAATCAAAAGTATTGACATTATATGCAAACTGACCAAATAGATAAAAAATATATACACATACATCATAGTGATACAATCGAGATAAAAATTTGGCCATAATAAACACCCTCAGATACAATAACAGCAAGAGTATATCACTCTACTTCTCAACTTTGACAGAAGTATATTGTGGCGAGGGGCAGTGTAATCCTCTTTAGAAAGGATAACATCTCAAATCCCTGAGCCCTGCTCAAGGATCAAGCCGCACTGCTTCTGCCTTCGATTTCAGCATCTGCTCCTTGCAGACCCTTGGCGACAAGATAAACAACCTCACCATACATGCTTAGGGTGTTGTTGTCCCTTCCTGTGCTAGTGAACCTACTTGAACAAAATAGTTGGGGATTCACCCCCTACCTTTCTGCGGCATGTAGTAGTTGCTTCTCTTATAGACCATGGTCTGACAAGGCTCAAATACTTTTCTCCTATTCAGTACTAGTGAGGTCATCTTATCACAAAGGATACAACGACAACACCCCACTATGGACCAGGAATATAACTCTAGCGTGGGTCTCACTACACCTTACAAGACGAAGTTATAACTTTTTCAAAGTCGTCTCTCAGGAGAAACAATAACATAGAATTGCAACCTTCCTTAGTGTAGACCTTACACATTGACCATTTCTTGGAAAGAAACTTATCTCAAGGAAGTGGTCACTGAATTCACCTCTGAATCCGCATCATACGTGGATTCTGCACAATTTCTCTACCCCTCTTTGAAGCGCAATCCAAATACACAGACTTAACAGACAACACTAAGTCGATAAATGGACTTGAGACGCTCATCTAAATCCTCGCAGACTGATAAGTTCAAATACATACTTCAGATACATAGCCCATGTAAATATTTATGACAAGGATAACTATTAAAAGAATATATTCATCAAGCACATAGTTTCACATAATTAGACATTAGGCAAGCGTACTCAGATAAGATCTGACATATATGGATGAGTTCAATATATAACTCAAGGAAAAAATTCCCTCAGGAGAATAGTCTCAAGTCCCTAGCTCCACTCGTAGATTCAAGTGGATGGTCCAATCCTGAAAAGATTCAAGTGAAGGTCTAAGATCACCTACATCTCACTGCCCTATCAATTATAAGCAAAAGTAGTCTAAGTGTTAGCCTTTCACTGTTACTCCTACTGCTCCTAGGATCAAATATCATTTTTTTAGAGAAGTTGTCATATAGATATACTACTTCTCGCAGTCCTTTCCATTGAGGTCTTAACACGACGTTCACTGCATTTACCTACTGCCTTATACACCTAGTTCAAACACATCACGCGTGACAGACCTCACACTTTCATGGTGATATAAGTTGAACGAATGTTTATAACCCAGACTCAAGGATCCAAATCCATGCTCACGAATGACCTTCAACGCCCTTAGCCTAACTCTCCTCGAAGTCTCTTGATGACTTCTAACATAATAGGTTTCCTTATTCATCCTCGGCCTCACTCTCATACAAGAGTACCAAGTTGCTCTCATGACCACTCAGATGACTCTCTCGACCATAATAGGCACCTTATAAGGCCAACTCCCACAACCATCATATTTAGCTCTGTTGATACCACCTCATCCTATCTTAGTTGTATCGAACATGCAAACCATCACCCAAAGTTTGTTAACTATCAGTCTGAGGGTCAGAAGAGGTACCAACTCCAACTACCATCCTACTAGTTAGAGTACATGAGCGCATAGTCAGAACGCTCATCACTCTCGCGCCACCCTTACTACATCAAACAAAAACCAACCCGCACAATCAACCCTCACTCGCTCTGTATCCAACACCAACGATCGGTTAACCATAAAAGTCCAAAGAAAACTACCCATTTTGCTTATTTCTCACATTCCCATACCCGGATGTCGTTCCACCAGGGACAACGGTAGGCAACCGTTATCCCCGACAATGGCACCACCTGTCGAGCGCATTAGTCCAGCGCCGCGCAAAGGCGGGACCCTCCCAGCCGTGTCACGCAGGAGTTAGTCTAATCCTCGTCGTGATACACATGGAGTATTTCGTAAGCCGCTCCGACTGAGTGCGCCAGCCATACCTCTTGCGAGCCCCTACGACAGGATAGGGTCAACGCGAGGCACGACTTACCTCCACCTTACAGGAGTTGTCACCTCCCTTCGGTGGGTGTATCCCCGCTGAGCTACCAGTCCACAGTACGAAAGTTAATCAGTTGCAATCGCAGAGGTGGACCAGCCGAGGGCGTTTCTCGTTCGCTATAGCATAGGGGGTACGCGTGGTCCCACGCCTTTATCGAACCTGCACGTGAACCGACACGATGGAGGGCTGAAGTCTCAAACACGATTCGTCGTCGGTCGTTTAGGACGTATCCCAGTCACCACGTGTACGCCACACTACGAACATAGAAATCAAACACACACACACACACACACACACACACACACACACACACACACACACACACACGAAACGACACAATCACAAACAACGCAACAATAACATAAATAATCCAAGTCCCTTCAGTAGTCATCCCATAACCTTCCGACACAGAAATCAGATAGACGATGCGTGCGAGACTTAATATAAAATCGTGCGGAAGGCAGGGCCTACTCATATCGGCTAGTAATGCATGAATACGCAAGCAGTCGCAATCATGGCGTATTATGTAGTACCCATACTCATGCGGTCCTCGTTACGCTCGAGGGTTACATTGGCAGGCGCCTTGAGGGGTTAATCTCTCGACGGTAGACAACTGCCAAGTGCGGTTGAAAACCACACCGTCTTTTGCACCCTGCGGAGAGTGGGTGGTACAAAGATTCATACCTGTGGTGACAGTCGTCTCTTATCGCCCTGGAGACCAACTCCATCATCCAGGGCATGGAGAGAAATCAAGGGGTTTGAATTTGATGGCTGTCACGGATTACAACGTCCAACTATAATAATTCTAAAAAGCAAATGATAAAAGGGAGTCTCCCTTTTCTCTCAAAGCATAATCTGTTTAACCCTTACGCACAGTCGCGATATGCTGCGCCAACACTCAAAGCATATATATGTACATATATAAATAATGGTCATTAATATAAGACGATCACTTCTCACAGTCACAATGAGACTCCTCTCAGTCATATATGTATGTAATCGCAGACAGTCACATCCAGAGTCCGAACCACAAAACATACCTGCAATCACATCAAGGATTCAAACAAAAAGTTCACACACTACACGGGGTCAACTTCAACCATTCTCTGCGCTCACACCCGTCGCTTTAGCCATACAAGTCTCACTCTTTGTGCAACTCTCAAAATAAAATACTCAGCGCCTTAATTAAATAACCATTCAATAAAGTACGGGTAAAAAACACAACGAAATAATTCAAACCACGGGGCTAAGGCCGTTAGGTTGAATGACAAGAGTGAATTGGAATTGAATCGTAAACTGACGAATCGACAATCAACCTGTTATCAGTGATAACAGAAGATGATCCTCGTAGGATCAAGTTGAATCTAGCCCAATCTGCCCAGATCCTGAATCAAACGATCAAAATGACCTGTAACACATGGCAGACAAATTTCCAAGCTAAACCATCAGTGTATGGGGAATGAATCTCCATAGCACATTCTTACTCAAAAGCTTCATGCCAATTAATTCAAAATCTACCTCTAAGCCAGTGCCCAAACCAAGGTAGACATGTGACAGAATGTCCACTATATAGGGTGGATCGTCGGTATCGTCACTTGTCAAAATATAACCTATCTCCTTTAAACTAAGAAAATTTTGGCAGCGCTTCCCGTAAGAAAAATGCCTTCTCAGAATTTATACTAGCCCCAATATGAAACCCGAAATAAACTTCAAGTTTTCAAAGTCAAATTTTGTCTACCTCCCTGAATTAACAAAAATTTGTGCAACACTCTCTTTAGAAATAAGACTTTCCAGATTTTTACTAAGTCATATATAAAATTTAGACAAGTTGAACTTTGACAAATCAAAATTTGACTAGATCATTGGATTTGCAAAAATTTCGGCAGCGCTTCCCGTAGAGAAAGTAACTTACCAAGATTTATACAAAGCCAAGTATAACAAAAGATCCCAGAAAATGCGAGAATTGTCCTAAGTAAAAGAAAGTTAGCCCAAAAAATGCAGAAATTGAACTAACTCCTATCGCTCTAGCACGTGTTGAGCAGCTAAAGAAACTATCTATCAAACCGAAACTCGGACTAAGTGGTAATCTCACTCAGCCACATGCAAGACCAAACCACAAAGGTAAGTACTCTCACCATTTCAAAGTCAACCTTGTCAAACAATAATTCATAGTCTTTCAATGATTTATCCCTTTATACCCATCTTACATAAGGCATAAAGCTAGACCACCCACACTTATGGAACAATGTCAAGCTCAGCCATTGAGTACGCACAAACACAGAGGGCACTACAACTTTTCTCTTCCTTGGGCACATGACTAGGTTAACCAACCTAGTCGCCCTGAACTATTTAAGTATATAAGTTATATATAATTATCTGCACTTAATCTTTTAAGGTAGCATATGACTGAACTGATCATCGTAGCTCGAGGTTCAGCCTGCCCCTCCTTACTATAAGTTTATTCTTTACTTAATACTCTCTTCAGTTTGTGATAAATTATAGTCAGACCACCCAAACGTATGAGACAGTGTCTGACCAGCTTGTTCATAGGTAAAGTAGTAATAAGATATAGTCAAGTTATAACGTTTCGGTTCCAGCATGTGCGTGGCATTGGACCAAGACCACCAAACTTATGAAATATGTCTGGTTTTCCACCTGATTTATTCTCTTAATGGTAAGGCAGGAAAAGGTTGAGTCACCTTAACTTATGGGACAGTGCACAGACCCCCTCGTTCAAAACCAAAAGAAACTGAGAAAACCCAAAATAAGCAAGGCAACCAAGCCACCCAAACTTATGGGATAATGCTTCGTCCTCAAAAAATAAACCACATACAGCCTTTGCAAGTCAGAGCAACCAGACCACCCAAACTTATGGGACATGTTTGACCCTCTAGGCGACTCAGAAATAAACATCGCACAGGGTCTCCTCAAACTTATGAAGATTTGCCCAACCCTTGATGGACCCAGTCAAACACAAGCGATACTGTCTTTCTCCCATCCTTCCCTTAGATGCAATCCCTTCCCACAATCTGCTTTCAGTCAAACAACAAAACCGAAACCGACTTTACACAAATATTCCTTTATTAAGTCCGACTTGTGTCATAAAAGTCAAACTGAAAGTCAAAGTAGTGATGCATACAATATACCCAGTCAAAACGTAACAAGAATTACAAATTGGGGTTATAATCGGGTTTATACAAGGAAAGTGAAATCTTTTACCTCTCAGTTCGCTGCCTCCATAACTCCTCCTGAGTTCCGTCAGAGCTCCCACAGTCGGTGGGCAAACTCCCCACAGAGTCTTGATGCGACCCTACGGGTTGCAATCCCGCCTGCCGGCTTCCTCTCTGAACAGGACTAGACTTAAATTAAGAAGGGCAGAAGGAGGGGTTTTAGACTCTCGAGATACAGGAGGGGGACTGACCCAACTCCCAGGAGAGGACCTTGCGATCTTCATCGCCTGAGGGCTCCGCAATGATGACCAATAAACGCGGCAGATGGCCAAATCGAAACCAATGCGCAAGATAACTGTCTCTGACGCATTCCCAAGTCGCAATAGTAGCCCTCCTTGTAAGCCTTTAAACCGCCGAACTAATCCCCTGGTTGAGCCTAACCACTCCTTCAAACAGCAACCTCGATCCCTCTCACCAAACTCTGATACCCCGCGTGGTCGTCGCTCGGTCTCGATCGCTGAATCTCTTTGATGAAAGTCTAATGCGGCAACCGCTAGTGCTAGGCCCAAGGTTGGGTCTAACTCTGACGAACACCTAAATAAACCGATATTGCGCGACGGGCAGTCCCATCGAATCATTTTCACAACCACATTATTGTCGACGTCGTCCTCCGCACGTACACAAAAGTCACAGGCAAGCGCATCAATCAACGAGACATAATCTTTTTAAACCAACTAGTTTAATCATAACAAAAAGACGTGGGGCGATCACGCCAACTCTTCAGTCATCAACAAATAAAAAGATCACGCGCGCCTTAAATTTGCGTGCCCACACACTCTCTTCTCTAGTCAATCATCTAGTCAACGTAAACGACATGCATAACCGCGCCTCGCCGGTATACTTTAAACTTTAAACCAAACTTATTTTCTGTCGCTTGCGAAAACCAGGGCGGATACCCTTGTAAGGGTATTCGCACCGACACCGCCATGGCAGCCGCCGCTTCCTTGTACCTCCAGGGTTAACATCGAGTTGTCCCGCAAGGTGGATGTTTTCAGGATTAAGGATCTGCCTCGAGATGCTCGTCCTGGTACCCTTGGTGGGCGCAGAACATCGTTATAAGATGATTCTTTAACACTCATGGTCGAGGATTTGGTCTTTGATGACGATGCCTTGGCTGAAGAGGAAGCTTTGGATAAAGAGGCTCCGGAATGTGAAGCCTTAGACGATTCGCTGCTTTGATGTGAGCTTGTTTGTCTTGAACCGCTTGTTGCTGGAGCATGGCTGCTTCACTCACTGGGCGTTGGGCTTGGGGATCGACGTCGTTGTCTTCATGGACACTGATCAGCTAGGTGGAAAAATCTGTGACATTTGCTGCACCGTGGGGTGCGAGCATGTGCTACTTGAACCCCGATGACTTGACCTTGGAATTTCGTGAACTTAAACGACTCCTTCAGCTTGGGCAGAGCTTCGATAGCTATATCTAGGCGGACATTAATGAGCCTCGGGGTTCGAGCGCCCTGTTCCGGTGGGTATACCTTCCGTATTGGACCTATTGCTCCTTCCGCTGCCGCCTCCAAATAACAATAGGTGTCGATTGGAACATCGATCACCTTAATCTAGGAATATTGTTTATCCTCCTTTCACCTTGCAACCTGGATTTTCGCCTTGGTCATCCATGGGTTAAATGCTATCGAATACCACCTCCCTCTTAAGGCTACCCTCGTATCCTTCTCTTTCAATATCAAATCCGTCACCGCCTTGTACTCTGCCACGTAGGACAGTACGTTGCTTGACTCAATACATACTCTTCCTCTCGTGATTGCTTCGTCGAACCTTTTCTCACCCAGTCTGATATCTTCAAATGTCCTGATGACTTCCTCCTTCAACTTCTTTGGTAGGTTCTTCGATCCTTCCTGAAAAATAACAATCACCGTTCTTTCCTTCAACCATTTTGACTTTAATTTCGTCCAGTGAAGGATTGAAGATGACTTGTGTTTTATTGCCTTTTCCTCTTATCTCCCCAATATCCCATCATGTTGGTAGAATGCCCACATCGTACCACTTTGACAGCATATCACGAACTCTATCTTCCTCTGACCAGTAATTGATACGTGTCGGCGGGGGACATTGATTCTGCTCTCCATCCTTCTCTTCTCCTTAGGCACTGGGCGTGGTGGCTCTTTGATAGCATATCACAAACTCTAGCTTCCTCTGACCAGTAATTAGTATGTGCCGGCGGGGGAGATTGATTTTGCTCTTCATCCTTCTCTTCTCCTTAGGCGTCGCGCATGGTGGCTTCTTGATGAATGTCATCGTATGATCCCATCATACCCACGTCTCCCACATGAGGTTGGGATGCTTCATCTTCCTGTAGATGAGATTTGCTAGTGTCTACTTCCATCTCCCCACGCATCTGGCAACTGTGGTTGTACACTTTCATAGCGGGCTGGAGTACTTTGTGCCTTCTTCTTCCTTGGTTGGCAGGTACCTCGCTCGTTGGGGCTTCTTGGCTATCTTAGCAAGCTTTTAAAAATAATCACTACAGTGAGTTGTAACTATGGAGTGGTACCATGTGATTGGGTGACTCATTCCATAGTTCTAAGTATGGCCAGGGGGTGGGCTGACCTACGAGTGACGAGGCGTTCGTCAATGTCTTCCACCTTGCGTCACACGCAAAACCTATTGTCAACTTCGATAGCCGACGTGAGGGCGGTCAGACCGGTCGAAGCCGGTAACGGCAGGACCGAGCGCAAAGGTTAGTGTCGTGAACCGATGCCCCCCAGGGCCGGTCATGGCATTTCCAAATCTATTTTGGGGTTGAAGAGATAAAACCCCTTTCAGTTTGATGTATCTAGACCCGTTTTCCAGGGCAGATACAGCGGGGAAAGGGATGTACTTAATCTTTTTCTTTACGACCCTTCCATTTACATGCTCCCTCTAAAAAACGGGAGTCTGACAGTTACCTCTGGCGGTTTTCGCTAGAGGTAGCACCTCATGAGGACAAGTGTCCTCACTAGAATGCTGCAAAAAAAATAAAAACCTAAAAGAAAATGAAAACAAATAAAACTACATCTAACTGCACGTGCCTGACCCTTACCTTGGCCAGGTGCATGCTATTGGAACTAACAGCCTTCTCCCTTTTTCCCTTTGCCCTCCCTTGAAAATGGGGAAGGTAGTTGTCAGGTTGGGAGAGGTAGGTCCTCCCTCTCCCAGCCTCCCGTTTTCCTCCTCCTTCTTCTCTCCAACTCCCTCAGCTTCCATCTTCATGCGTGCGCCGTGGGCCGCGAGATCCAAAATCTTGCGGCTACGGTTATTCGCAACAAAAATGAGGTGCGAGCCTTTACGCTCTCACACAACCAAAATGGTTGTTCTTTCCCAACTGTGAGGCAACAACCTCAGTTTATCTTTATTTTTTGTTTTAGTCGCAGCACCTGAGGTGGCATCTGTTGCTCCAGCAATGGCGCCTGTTCCTTTCCCTGAACGAGAAGGAAAAGGGAAGGAACAAAAATATAACAAGAAAATAAAAATAAAAACAAAAACAGAGCCCCCCCCCCTGGGCGCTCGTCCTGTAAGTGCATCCCGTTGAAACAAGAGGCGGGGGGAGGGGAGACACAGTGTGGCTGTGTATATTTCCATGTTTTGGCTCAAGATTCATTCGATTTTGCTCATCCTCCCGATGGAAGTACCATGAGGCCAACGACGCGGTTAGAGACTTACCTGTTGGGCGGCTCATAGCTTATCCTACTGATAAAAACAGTCGAAAACCAGTAAGACATTCTCTCTCTCTCTCTCTCTCTCTCTCTCTCTCTCTTTCTTTCTCTCTCTCTCTCACACACACACACACACACACACACACACACATACACACACACAGAAGTCCAGTAGTGTACAGTTCCATATTCTGCTGGTAGATCCATTCGATTTACCGTAGGGCCAGCCGCCAGGTAAGAGACTCAGCCCGTTCGTCGAAAACGAACGAGCACTTCCATAAGCTCGTAGAAACGAGAAAGGAAAAAAAAATTAAAAACAATCTAAAAAAAATCTAAGAGAAAAAAATCTAAAAATAAATATTTAAACCACCACTACCTGCAAGCCTCCGAATTTCAAGTAGTAACCTACTACCTGAAGTGTGAGGAGGCTGGGCTCACCGTCAATAAAATCCATCGGCGGCATCGGTGCGTCATTGGCCTCCGGACTTCGTAGAGCCTTTTCAGTGTCAGTCGTGCTGCAGGTAGCGGTGGTTTAAAAAACTAAGAAGCAAAAAAACCAACTTACCCCAAACAGCAAAACGGCTGCCCGTTTTCAACGGCCGCATGCTGTCTTTTTTGGGGACTGCAAGTCCCAGCCACTTGCGCGCCATCTGGCGCTTTATTTCGTTTTTTTTTTTTTTTTTTTTCTCCATAACCGTCGTCCTGAGCCAACGGTTTCCTCCCTGCTGGTATGCGTCAGCCCTTATCAAAGCACTGACCGGGGATTGATCCCCCAACTTGCAGAAGGGATCGAAAATTTTACTTGAACCTTTTCTCGAGTTACGTGTGTCATCTTTGCGTAAGGGCCATGCAGTAGCTACGCGGCCATTTTCGGCCGTGAGATCTGACGATCTCGTGGTCGAAATCGACCGCGCCTCATGCCCATCCTGATGGGCCGCTCTGAAAGGAGCTTGCCCAAGTAGGGCATTGTCGGGTTCGATCCTGGAATCCGTCGGGTGAAACCCGACATGTTATCCTACTGGGCTAGCTTCTTCCACGGATGTAGATGGAGCAACTTTTCTATAAGAAGAGTGTTCGCCCTACTATCTTGGTCGTCCTATGGCTCCGCGGACCCTACTAACCCTTCAGGCCATAGGACCGTCCTTCCCTCGCTAGGGCATGGCTGCGCATGTTGGCGCGGTAGTCCCTGTTAGCCCCCCAAGCCCTGAATTGCATGGGTGCTAAACCGTGCGACATCATTTTAAGTAGAATAAAAGTTAGAATTAGTATTTCAATGGTCGTACGTCCCTGCGGCTCGCCAGACGTGAACTGAGGCCAGTCGTACCGCCACAATTGGATACGCCATTACTCTTGAACACCGCAAGCGTCCGGACTAGGGTTTTCAAAACAGTTTTAATCTCGGTCATAAGTTAGCTTGAATCTGCGTAGCACGGCGAACGTGTTCGCGCCCCTTCACGTTAGCGCCCTTCACGTTTGCGCGAACGTGTTCACACGTTCGCGCGAACAGCTAGCGAACATGTTCGGGCGAACATATTTTTTTTTCGTAAAAAAATAAAATAAAAAATACTAGGCTACCAGAGTGGCCCGGGGTCACTTGCCCGGCGGGGCCAAAATAATTAAAAAAAAAAAAAAAAAAGTTTTTAATTTTATTTTTTATTTCAAATTTGGTGAAGAATTTCGATGTGACCCTGAGGCAAAAGTTGTTCAGTTTATTTTTCTGTTATAGTTTTGGATTTTTTTTTTTTTTTTTTTTTTTTTTGCTGGGACATTACCTGATCCTTGCACGGGCTGGACACCCGGGACCCGGGCGGCCCGGCTGGTAGCCTAGAAAAAATATATATATATTTTTTTCGGTTTTTAATTTTTAACTCATGATTGGCTACGAATTTGAACATGACGCCAAGGCAAAAGTTGTTTGTATTATTATTTTACATAACATATATGTTTGTCAGAGTTTTCTGAGAAACTTTTTTTTTTTTTTAATATTTTTTATGTTCGTGTTCGGAGGGTTTTGGGCGCTTGTTCGCGTTCGCCTCCGAACACAAACACGGTGCTACATAGGTCTGAATAAACTTTTGGCAGGCGTCAATCTCATCAAGTCTCTCAATTCATCGAAAAAGTCGAATAGCGTGTGACATTGAAAAATATGAGCAAATACCCTTACAAGGGTATCTGCTCCGAGATCGGAACTAAATGTGGTTTTCGAAGGGAAGTTCAATTCAATTTTGAACTTAGATTTTAATATAGTTTCAGATAAAGTTCAACTCCTTTTGAAGGCGATACTTTGGTGTTGCAGACCAAAGTGCAAACATAGCGTTATAAAAGTGTGATTGTTGTGTCCTCAACCATAAGACCCCTTTCAGTATTAAGGGCACAGTTTTGAGTGTGTATAGACTTTATGCAGCAATTGAGCCTTGTATGAAGAACAAATCTTGTGTAGTGAGAACCGACTCAAGACATACTTAGTGGGGGTGATAGAAAGCAATCTATCATGAGGCGAAAATCAACGCAGTGATCTGAATGCAACCTATCTGAGATAGTTTTCCCTACAAAGATAAATCACGACAAACAAATCAATTATTTCATTGTAACAGGTTCTTGATCATTTGTTTTATCTCTGTAACTTAGTTTTATCTCAGCAAGTCAAACTCAAGTTCATGAAAATATCAGATCGGTTTTTCTGTGAATTTCTCAATAAAGTTCAACTCGGTTCAGCAGTGAATCCTCGGCAAAAAATTCATATAAATTTTCAACAAGTTTTCAACATACAGTTCAAAGTCAGCGTATCATTTTCATTTAGTTTTAGCAGAGCTCAATCCATACTCAGTGTAATTGGTTCAGTCTCAGTAATTTCAGTTAGATTCGGTGAACTTGATTCGATGTTGACAAGTTCAGTTCAATCTCAAAATTCAAATCTAATTGACGTTTTAAAAAAAAGAGTTTCAGATCAGATCTCAGCTTAGCTTAGTTTTCTGTCCAATATTCAGCGTGGTTTAAAGAAAATATCAAATTTCATTCCATATTAGGTTTAAGTGCGTTCTCAGGGTAATCGCAGTATTCTCCGCTTAAGGTCATGTTCAGTATTCATAACAAGTCTCAGAAAAAACACCGACTTTCTACAGTGATTGAGGTGTCCTTCTCATGAATCTCATCAAATTGAGACGCGGTATGCAGTAATAAGGGAGTTATACTCAACGTATTCAGTTCAGTTCAAGTGCTCAGATCCGTTTCGGTAAGTTCACTGCAAATTTAAAAAACTCGCATCCATTTCAGTAAGTTCAATGCAGATTTAAAGAACTCAGATCGGTTTCAGTAAGTTCACTGCAGATTCAGAGCACTCAGATAAATTTTCAGTACGTTCAGTTCAGCCTCGGTGAATTCAATTTCATCTCCGTAAGCTCAGTTCAGCCTCGGTGAATTCAACTCCATCTTAATAAGTTCAGTTCAACTTTGATTTCCAATCTAAGTGCAACTTTCAGGGAAAGCGTCAATTTAGTTCTTATTCTGGTCTAAGTAAGTCTGATCCTATTGAGTTCGATTTTCAAGTGAATCAAGATTCGATGAACTCAATTGATAATCTCATTTTACTTTCAGCAGGTTTCATTTTCAGAGGACATAACGTTGATCATAGCAGACAGTTCCGATGACAGCAGCGGTAGTGTTAGCCATAGCGGGAGGTCGCGGTGGTAGCGGTAATAAAGTTGGTCACATCGGGCAATTCCAGTGATACCAGCTACAATGTTGGCCACAGTGGGGTCTCGGTGGTAGCAACGGGGACATTGGTCACAACGGACCATTCCGGTGACAACGGCAGTAGTGCTGGCCATAGTAGGAGGTCCCGGTGGTATCAGCGACGACGCTGGTCACAACGGGTAGTCCTGATGACAACAGCGAAGTGTTGGCCATAGTGGGGGATGATTCCCGTGACAGCAGCAGTGGTGCTGGCCATAGTAGGAGGTCCCGGTCCCGGTGGTAGCAGCGATGACGCTGGTTCAAACGGGTAGTCTTGGTGACAGCGACGAAGTGTTGACTTAGCGGAGGGTCTCTGTGATAGTAGCATTAATGCTGATTATAGCGGGTTCTCCTGGTCATAACAACAACAATTTATGGCACAACAAGTACGTTTGGTGACATTTCGAACGATAAGTGAGCAGTTTTAAAATCAGCAAGTATTCGAGTATAATAAACTTAAGGGGAGACTTTGTTGAGCAGGACAAATATCAAACTCAAGACTTGAGTACAATCATCAGATATAGGCCACAACATACCTCCTCACAAGTACAGATCAACACTATGCGGAATCGCTCAAGGATCACTAGACAACATACTAACCATTGTCTGATCGCTGAGTATGATATGATCTTCGAGGGGAGAGAGAGAGTTGACTACAGAGACAATGGTTCTATGTTCTATCTGTTCATTTTGTGACTTTGATGCGATGAACAACTCTCCTCTTCTCTCACATGAGCTTGTTGATATTGTCTTGTCAAGTTGGTCAGTGTCATGCCTTTTGATCTCTTTCAGTTCTTGTCTGCTCATGTCATAACTCTCTATCCTAAATGGCATTATGATGTGCATGCATACTATTTGATTATTCAATTATTGCATGATTGAATTTGTAATTCCGAATCATACCAAAGATTCCTAATATCGAGCGACGGACGTAGACCGTAATTGAAGGGTATCGCTCAAAGTCGAACGCATACAACAGGAAGGATTTGCATTAGTTATTCATTTATTTATTGCAAAATTCATTAAATTCTTATGTGACAGTTTGTTGTCCTTCTGATCGCCAAAAGTGGTTTGATTGAAAAAAGTGCGAGAGCGGCACCATTTTTTTTCTTCCAACGGTTTTTGGGGGCGAGCAGAGGGGGTCGGGGGGCCTGGCAAGGGGGTCGTACGGCCAGGCGCCCCGAGCGCCCTTCCGGGCAACCTAGGGTAACCCGGGCTTCCGGGCTGGAAAGCTAGACTGGACAAAAAAAAAGTGAAGAGGGTTTGAACCGTTGGCTCCATTGGTGTAAATAAGGCACTCTACCAACTGAGTTAATAACTTAAATTCAAATTTAACTTATTTAAGTTAATTACCCATTTGCATTTGTACTCATTGTCAATTCACAGTGCTGTGAGTATTTTTGAAACATTGGTGATGTGAAGAGAACTAGGAGAAATCGCCATTACGGTCTTCCTCCAAACATAACGCATATATGTTGTAAACGAATACAACGTATAGCGTGTGTTCTATTCGAATACAACGCATATGCAATATTGAATTCGTGAAAACCTAACAAAACGATAAAACCTCACATTTTTTATAGAATGAAAAAGTAAAAGGCAAACTGTTATTTTTGATACAAAAGAACATTTTTAACTGTTTTTTGATAAAAAAAGGTAAAAAACTAGGTGAAAAGTCAAGCGTTTCTCAAAATGTGCGAGAAAACTCTTTATTGCAAAATCCTCTTATATGACTATAAGTCATTCTCAATAGATTGGCAAGAAACAGAGCTGAAACAGGAGGATTATTAAGGACTACAAGGCAAACTTGAAAGATGTAAGAAAAATGGATTTTTTTGAACACTCATTTATAGAACTGTAAGTCATTTTTAGCAGTTAGGTAAAAACCAAAATCTAAGAAAATGCCAAAAACTAATTTATAGGACTATAAATCAAATTGGAAGTTAACAGTAAAACCCTAATAAAAAAATATATGTTATTTAAAATAAAAGAACAAACAACTTTTATCTGGGAGACATCTTCAATTTTTTAGCCAAACACGAGTTTAAAATAAAAAACAACGGGGGAAAAAATCAAAACAAACAGTAAAAAATAATATGTTTGTCCATGTATGGGAGAATATGTTTACGAACATGTTTGCTCATTTGAAAAAACCCCAAATACGTTCATCGTGCTACATATCTTATAGAATTATAAACATGATTTTCAGAGATAACAAAAATTTGGGATATTTCGGTTATTGAACATACGCTCCTTCACTAGGTAGTGATTGTATTTGGAAAAACCTGTTTTTCGCTTCGCTACTTCCAGTGGTTCTGAAAATATATATATATATATATATATATATATATATATATATATATATATATATATATATATGACTGTTACCGCCGCGAAGCGGCGGCCTATTTAATTTCATTTGGTGATCACGGGGGGCACGCAACCCATATTTTTTTTTTTGCGGTTGTTTTACTTCACGTAGAATTTTGTTACTCGAGGAGGCTTGAAAAACGTACTATCATAATCTTGAATACATTTCGTGCAAACCTAACAATTCGTTTTGTAAGGTTTTCACGAATCCTATTTTATGCCCTTTATTTGAATAGCCCTAATTTTCGAACGCAACTCATATGCGTTCTACTCGGTGTCTGTTTATTTTTTTTAAGTTTTTTAAAAACTTGAATACAACACATATGCGTTATGTTCGGGGGAAGATGTAAGTACAAGAGGATTGGAAAGAGTCCACCTATGGTAAACCGGTTGTCATGGTAGTTGAATTGTTGGGTAGCTATGCTGCTATGGGAAAACGACTGAAAACGAGGCATTCTACAGACAGAGTTAATTACCCATTTGTACTCATTGTCAATCCAAAACGTCGTCGGTTCGTATGTACCGTTGGTGATTTAAAAAGAACTAGGAGAAGTCATCATTGGTAGAGGAGGACCGGGATGAGTCAACCTATGGTGGACCGGTTGTCATGCCAATGAAATTGTTGGGTAACTATGGGTGAGCCGCTGGAGGCTCTCTACCAACAAAGTTTATTACCGATTTGCACTCATTGTCAATACAAAGCGTCGTCCGTTGGTAATTTGAAGAGGACTGGACAGAGTCAAGAGGACTGGGATGCGTCAACCTATGGTGGATTGGTTGCCATGTCATTGGAATTGTCGGGTAGCTATGTTGTTATGGGCGAGCCGCTGAAAGCATATAAGCGAGAAACCCTTTTTGAAAAAAATTATCATACAAAGTGAAAGACCATCACTTGAATAGGCGAGGAGTAAATTTAAAGCACCGTCACAGTGAGGCGTGAAGCATACTCGTATTGACAAAAGCAATAATTAAAGTCTACGACTATATGGAAAGAAAAATCTTCATAATATAGGCCCCTGTCATTTCCATTACCTTTCAGCCTGTGGCCATATTCCCCAGGCGGAGTAGTCAATGCATTAGCCAGGATCCTCGACGGATCGGCTCCCACCAAAAGACTCCTTTGGTGTAGACAAGGACCTCTCTGTAATAATTACTTGAATGTATTATTCCCACTCTAAAACGCCTCTTTTTTCTAATCATAAACAAAACCAATAGTTAAACAGTCAGTGGGTTTCCCACCCATTATTTCAGAGTCGCAGTGGCCAACGCTGCCATAACACTCAGGAAGTGTCGGGGCACTGTTTCGCGTCACATCCATCCAGACAAAATGGGCGTCAAAACGGGTCGCATGCACTGCCATGCAGCATACAGTCCTCAACGTTGAAAATGGCAGGGAAAGGTTATGATGATTTAAACTGTAACAGTGTAAAGTAAAAAAAGTTAAATAAACGTTAATACAGTCAATAAAATGATCATCATTGTGAAGGCTCTCATCCATCCCATGGGGTCTCATCCTTGCAACCATACTCCATAGGTTGAGTTTCTACTGCGACAACTTATATGAATGAACCTAAAAAACCACCACACATACACTAAGGACAATACTCATTGTCTATGACATGAATTCTGAATATCAATCAATATGCGGAAATGTCATTCTTGGATACTCTTTATAAAAGTTAACCTAGGTCTCATATGACGGTGCCATGCGTGACCAGAACCGTGTGCGTCAGGGGCGGTGTTCTGTACAGGAGGCAGTTTTGCATCGCGTGCAATCTTTGAATCATGGGCGGTGTTTTGTTTTATAGCTCTTAGCTGGCGTGCGCTAGCCGTCTTATCGTTTTCAGTTTGCGGCTCAAATATTTCCGCAAGCGGGTCTACTTGGTCGCTTCGCCGGGGGCCAGATGTTTCAATACAAGTACACAGTTGGATTAGGGCATACTCGTACTAGGCTTTTTCTTAGAAAACTCTGTGCATGATTTCTATCAGATTCGTCCTCGTATGGTCGTAAGTTCCCGTAATAGCTATCAGATGCATTTTCAAAAGTGCCCAAGTCTGAATTTGCTTATTGTGAGTAATATGCCCTTATGCAAGGGCGCGCCTCCAAGTCTGTTGTCTTCTGGTGTGCTGCGCCGGATGTTTCAATCGAGTACATATCGAGCCTAGGGCACACTCCAATCAGCAATTTGGGCCTCGCCACACCACAATCCAAACGGAAAGAGAACGCCTGCATCTGCCAAAGGAAGTGGTAAGGTGCATCCATTGTGTGCCTGAGCAGGTCATGATCTCCAGTGTAGTCTCAGAGACATCGTTTGTGATTTTTTTTTTTTTTTTTTTTTTTTTTTTTTTTTTTTTTGTGGGTCGCAAAAAAAAGGAAAGCTCACAGGATTCAAGAGTTCTGGTGTGTGTATCAACCGTTGTGGACATACTTAGGGTCAAATCCCACAGACAACGAGGATTGGAATAAGTGTCTGAATCTGGATGTGTTCCACGCAGAAATGCAGAAAAGTATGTCAATCATAATTTTTCGCACTTGTCCACAAACACGTTCGCATTCAGACACTTGTTTCAATCCTCTTTGCTTGTGGTATCTGGCCCGTACACTGTGACTTTTCCTCCGTACGTATCGGGATTTTTCTCGATGTATCTGACCGTACGTATTGGGACTTTCCTCGATGCATCTGACCGTATGTATTGGGATTTTCCTCGATGTATCTGACGGTACTTACGACTACCAGATTCGAAAAATGTCCTCAGCCATGCAAGAATGACATACGGTGCAAGCGCGGAACAGGAAAGGGGGGCTTGCTTCAAAGGCGACTTGTTCGCCTGCGTCAACGCGCGGCTTGCCTTACACGTCTTTCTCCATAGCTATCCACTCCACCACCGTGCGACGTGGTGGAGAGGATACAGGTGGATCATTACCCTGTGAGGTCCCATTTCCACGGAGGATCCGCCTATATACTCCCCTTCCCCCCAACTCGCCTGGCTAGCCATACCCAGACTTACTCAGAACTCACGAGACCTACCGGCGTGGCGTTCAAGAAACGCTCCGCTACAACGACATATGAGTTAAGCGGTGGGGAATTTTTTACGCATTCACCATCATGATCCTTCTAATGTGACGTCGTCTCGGCTCAGACGCCTGAGTTTTCCACAGGTCTCCTCTGGTGTGTCCATGCCCTATGCTCGCCCGTCTCCCCCGAGGTCAGCTTCTTCTTACCTTTTTCCTCCCGGGCCCACCTACTACCTTCTCAGTTTACTAAACCTAGGAAAAAACATGCTTCTATGAGAAACCTAAATTTTCTCTTATTTAGAAATTCCCGATATCTTTATTTTATTTTCTCTCTCTAATTTTGTCTTCAATTCACTCGCAGGATTGCGTCGAGCACTGACATTACCGAATCTGCCAAAAGAATGCTCGATCGCTCCATCATTCTAACCCGTCCCGATAGCCGCAGACCATACCTTGCCCACCTCTTCGATACAAATGACACACTATGCGATGTTTCATCCGCGTAAGTCCCTGTAGTAAAAAACTTGCCTTCTTCACTCCTTCCCTTCCTCCACTCACATATGAGGCCGTACCCCCTTCCCTCTGCTCCTCCTCACAATACAAACTCCCTTCTGCGATCTCCTCCCCCCACTCCCTTACCACCTCCCACGTCAATGACCCGACACACCGTCCCTCCGCTCCCGCCCACACACCTAGCCTTGATACAATCACCTGCCCACTTGATCCCCGACCCCACCCACAACCTCAAACCCTTCCCATCTTGACCACATCTTCCAACAACGATTTCGTTAAAACGGACAATTTATATTTTTTGAACGAAATTGGAATTGTCATTTTCATTGTGATTTTGATGACTTTTGATGTTTTGTTAAGTCAATTTTTGGGAGATACCCCACTTTTTTTTGTATTTTGTGGTTCTGTTCACCGCAAATTTTACATCGCTTTCTTATAAAATTTGGGGGATGTTACAATTTCATGGTCATTATGTGAAGCTATAGAGGTCTTTATGATCAGTTTTGTTACTTTTCAAACATATCGATTAACATTTATTAGCTTTGACAATATAAAATCATGAAATTTTCTGGTTTTCTCCGGCCAATACATTAAGATTAAAGAAACATATTGAGTATCATACCAATAAACACCTATGATTGGCAGTACATATGTGGGTTGTTTCATGATTGCATTGGTTGGTTTGCTATTCTTACGTTTGTTTACATGTATTTAATACTTATCGAAGTGTTGTGTTGTCCCCGCAAATACCCTCCCCTTTGCTCCCCTGCCCTCCTGCCCTCCTTCAAAAACATATTAAGCCCCCTGTTTTGTAGCTGTCTCTTATACACATCTAGATGTGTATAAGAGACAGCTCGAAAACATATCGAGCCCCCTGTTTTGTCCCGCCCCCCCCAAATGTATTTTTTTATTACCGAATTGCTATGTTTGAAAATAAGAGGTGAACATTGAAAATTCAAATTATGTTCAAGCGACAATGTTGTTCGTGTTTTTTTTTTAACATTGTATACATAGAGAGGACACCTCGACGTTCCCCTTTACTCTCTCTCTCTCTCTCTCTCTCTCTCTCTCTCTCTCTCTCAGCTCTCTCCCTCTCTCTCTAAGCTTTCTCTATGAACGTCTACAAAAGTTGGAGACATATGATACATGGTCTACACTAAAAAAAAAAACGAAATCGTTTGTTGGGAAATGATGGTGAACATGTAGCTACTTGGAGGAAATCCGCCTTGTCAACAAGGAAAAACAACTAAATCGGTCAATGAAAAAAATAAAAACGTCTACTCCAACTTCAATGCATGAAAAACTCTCTCACACGTGAAAATTCTACTACCTTGTAAGCAAACGACTCATTAGCAATCTTCTGTCAACAGATGCAACAACGTCGAAAGTGAATTAGGTTGGTGCGTTGCCCGTTTGCTCGGCGGAGTACACTGTCCATGATGTTGAAGTTGGTAGTTAGTTTTATTTTCTTGGATTTTCGAGAAACCCCTGACGCATCTTTCTCTTTTATGATGACTGACGATATCTCGACTGTGATAGGTATTCTTCGAGCTACGAATTCCAGCATTGCATCCCGTGCGTTAATACAATACTGTTTGATGTGTTGCTTGTACGCTCGCATCATCAAATCTTCATCGTTCCTTCACGATATTTTGTGTTTTCATATCTGTGTTGCATATACTGTTAGCCCTTGACGATAACTTACAGCAACACATACAACGGTTGCGCTGTATTTGTGTGGCATCATGGCAGACACAAGCTCGTAACCGTAAAACACTTGTTTGCACGTTGCGATCCCATCGTTCTTGTAAGTATTGTTGTGGTCGAATACCTTTACGAGATTTTTCTTCTTACACTGCGAGGATATAAGTTCAGTGACGGCTCGTTATAGGCAAAATCCCACGTGATAAGTCTGATCACGTTACAATGTCTTTTTAGTCGCTCGGATGTAATCTCCGCCCATTTTATCGACGTTCCCCACTTCTTCTGTCGTCGCTGCATGAGCATCCATTCTGGATCCATTTTGTATGGGGCAAAAAAAAACAACAACCATAAACATCACAATTAGGGATGAAGTATGAAATAGAACGCATCACTTGCAAAAACCCAGAGAGTTATTGTCATTCCCCGCATGCATATGCGGGTCATTAGAGAGTGATTAGTGTGGTTGCGGAACGACAGTCAATGCGGAAACCGACGCAAGACGGACTGCAAGTTGTTCCGTTTGCCACTTTCGCACCGTCGAATATGATCGACAATATTAAGCATTGTTATTGTGTTAGTTTTTTTTTTTTTTCTGTTTTTTTTCGGCTTCGTTGTGCCATGTGATTAAAGTCATCGCCACGTGAATGGCGATCCTTGACCTTTCGTGGATGAAGCGCAACATTGCGTCTTTGATTTCGTTGCATACATGTTTGACATTCTTCAACGTCGCCCTTTGCATTGTGGTGATTTGCTCCATTGACGACACCTTCGTTGGTTTAATCCGTGTCCTGCACCGTGTCAAGGCACCGTTTGAACAAAATGCCACGCATGTCACTGATCCGTCACGCCCATTTTCCCCCCCCATGTGAACTAACCCCAACCCGTAAAACGCTTTGGTCCATTTGCCACTACCTTGCCTTTCGTTGTTTGCATCAGACTCAATCTTGGCGAAGTTGTAAACTTGTAGGTGTTCCTCGTCGTACCTCAACTCAATTGAGGGCTCTAATGCACACCAGTTGACTGCCTCCGCTCCGACAACCATTATCTGCATTCTTGTTTTCCATGATAGGAGGTCCTCCCATTTCACCAGCGTCCCCCATTTCTCATTACGCTTCCACTCCGATGATGCAAACATTCTAAACACAACGAAAAAATGAGAAAAGTGCAATCCAATCGAACAATTAGCGATGTCCTCTATGTTGTTCGTATTTAACAGATGATTCTCACTCATACTCTTGCCCTCATCACGTCTACACAGATGTGTCTGAAATAGATCTCATATCTTGCGTTGATGCAGACATCTTGTCAGGGACGACCAACGACAGTTGTGCATTGAGAGCCTCTCGCTTAGGGATCCGCATATCTGTCTCAGAGTGTTTATTGTTGGTCCATGCCCACGCAACGACGTCGAGGTCTTGCCAACTGCCGCCTGATTCAGTTTCGACCTTCCATGTCTTTGCCCATGCGTCTGCATACAACTTCGCTAAGTCGCGATCCCTTCCTCAAGGTGTCCAGTACTTGACGTGGATGCGATTATCATCCCGCTCCATAACGCGTCCGATCCAGAATGTGCAGCCCTTCGCAACGTAATCGTCCGGTACGCGGAATACTACGAAGTTATTCACGGCTATGACCTCGTGCGGTTTGAACTCTGGTTTCGGGGCATCGTTCGTGTGACCGACAAAACAAGGTTTCCTTGTCGACGAGTCGATAACATGCGGAGCAACTGGTAGGACATCTTTCTTTTCAGGCATTGGTGCATGCCAGAAGGCACTTTGCAGGGGCACCGTACCGCTGTCCTTTTCCGACCTCTTTTCAAATTCGTTGAGACGGTCGGTCCAATACCTCAACCGTGCATATTTCAGCACCCTTGTGTGTTCATCTTGCGTCTCCCATTCGTTTTGCGTATTTTCCCATGATTTTTGCAGAATACGAATCCCCGCAATTTCGTAAATTAAATCGTCTGCCTGCAAGTTAGGCGACCCGCGAAACGGCTGGAAACTCCATTGAGATCCCGCCCACTTGTTGTCTACACCCCTTTTGAACCCGTACACAAGGTCAGTCTCGGGCTTCCACTTTTTCTTGGTGCAATGCTCTTTGTACAACATTGCAGGGTTGTCCCCATCCATGAAGAATCGGAAGAGATGCGGCGTCGCATGCCCCTTGATTTTGTGATCGAGGAACGGGTCAATGACGTTTTTCCGGTCAGCCAGTTCAGTGAGGAGAGTGCAATCGACGTCCTTCTCGCATGATGCTTGCAGGACGGTGAAGAGCTCGTCCATGGTGTAAGCATCGCAACCAGATAGTTTTTTCACGAATAAGTTGAACTTTGCGTCTATGTCAGTATGTGTGTGCCCCACTATCATGAAGCCCATTTCTACGACCTCGAAGATATGGAACTTGACAAGCGTGGTCATGAAGATGAACACATATTTATTTTTGTTCTGACCCCCACAGTTGTCCGCCTTCACCCGTAACAGGGGCGGGAGCACGCCTTCTCGTGGTTGTACATCTCGCAAAACTTCGGCGATGGACGTGACGACAGAGTTAGATCCGTGCGACACGTACGGGAACCACGTGTGAACGAAGAGCGAAGGTGCCCTACCGTGAGCTATTATCCTTGTAAGGTTTGTTTTCATAATTGTGTTATTCGACATTTCTTTGGACAGACGTCTTCTCGATGCATGGAGAATCGTTGTTTTCGCCTGATCCATACCATCGATGATGATACACAGACTTTTAGTTTTGTTGCACTCAGACTCGGCCGACCACACGGAAGGGGGGAGGGGAGTCGACTACCTCAGCTGGTGAACAACCACGTCCGCCGCAGGATGACATCGAGGACTTTTTTTTTTTTTTTTTTTTTTTTTGGGGACCGACTGATAGTGTTATCCTATAGCTTTGTTACATCAACTTACATGATGAGGCATGGTGTTCCCACTACGATTTTTTTAATTTTTAATTTTTACGACCGACGTAATATACAGTTGTATCCTTAAGCTTTTGTCACATGCTGAGGCATGATGTTTCTACTACGAATGTAGCATGGAAACATAATTCAAACATTTAGCTAAAAAAGTTAAAAAAAAACTTAAAACTGTGTTTTTTTTTGTTTTTTTTTTTTGGTTATTCGGTCAGACGAAATTAGGTCTTGAAAAAGTCTGAATGCTTGTTGGGGTTTCTCTAACTTCAAGGGGGGGGGGGGAGGGTCATTTTCTACCATTATGGTATGTTTTCGAAACTCTTGGTTTGAGGGAGTGTTTTTCTATCATTGGGGGCTTTGTTTGGTTTACTGACGGCTTCAACATTAGACAGTGTGCAACATCATCCATCATGAAGTCATACTCAAGTCAGTACTTTTGAAAAAACGTATCTGGCTGCAATCACGGTCATGCGTAGGTGTATCTGACGATGATCATGTCCAGCTCCAGAGCACAATCCAAGAAAACCCAGTGTGCGTATACGCCCTGACACACTGTGTGCTTATTGTAGCATCTGCATTTTCCTCCTCTGCCTTGTTTGTGAGCAACTCCCAAGCATCAACACATGGTTGAATTTTTAGAAAATAATAAAAGTCATTGTTGAAACTTAAAACTTGAAAAAAAAAAAAAAAAAAACACTGCATTGAGAAGGAGCCTTCCGCTAAAGCACGAAAAGGTATTACGCCGCCAAAATCAGAATGAATCTTCCACTAGAATATGGAAAGATGCACCTCCATATTTTTTGTCTTGGTCTTTCGTGCATGCGGTTAGTGGAGCGAGGCCCTGTGTATTTGTATTTTGAGCAAACGGGCCTCGCAGAGCAAGCCTCAGAACGCAAAAGAAAGAAAAATAAATCTACTGCTGCAACACCACAAAATTTGGAAAAAGAGAAAACAGATCTACGTCCACAAAACAGTAAACAACAACAACAACAACAAAAACAACAACAACAACAACAACACATCTACACCTGCATAGCCCGACCACGTACTTTCTTCGACAGAAATAAAACACGAATCTGCACCTCCACAGCCCGACTATGGGGCTCGTTAGACACTCTTATTGAAATCCTCGGACAAAAGGAAAAATTCATTTTGGTTCAAAAGGAAATTTGGGCCCTTCGTTCTACCTGTCCTCGGGGACGTCGCCCGAGGACATTTCCTTCGAGTGATGTCAGAAAAGAAAAAAAAAATCAAATGAGCTTGAGGTCTTCAGCCAATACGGTGCCGCCACGATCCAGATTCTCGGTTGTAACGTCCCTCTACCCATGTGCCCGCTCCTCTCCGTGAAATGCGGATTCCTTTTGCCCAAGGGACCTCGTGAGGTCCCTTGGGCAAAAGGAAGAAATGGCTGGGGAATCCTCGGAGCCCAAGGAATTTCCTTTGGATTGTCTTCACTTTTTTTTTCCGATTGCATCCCCGAGGATAGATGGAGCGAATTCCTCGGGGACTTTACGTGCCTGAGTGTCTAACCAGCCCCCATGTACTTTTTGTTCGTGACCGCAGGTTCTATTCATGCCCGACGCTATTCATCGTCATCATCATCATCATCATCATGAGGGGAGCTCGTGATGCTAAGCGACAAAACACAAGTGGTTGAATTGGGACCACCACTTTCAGCTTCTGAATAACGGGTCCAAAACTGAAATTAGGGTTTGCGAGTCACATTTTATGGGCTTTTTTTTTTTTTTTGCCTGTTTTTGTTTTGGTTTGAGGTTGCTATGTGCCAAATTTGGTAATTGCCTCTGATGAGATTTCTGAACTTTTTCTCAAGATTTCTTAAATCGGAATGTTGACGAACTTTCATGAAAGTGTCCTTTTGCCTTGCTGTTTTATAGGTTTTTTTTTTTTTTTTTCCCCTGTTGCAATTAGTCAGTACGATCTCCACTGTTTGAATTGGTGGAAAGTTTGGTTAAAATTGGTTAAAATGACCCTTGGGGGGGGGGGTGTTATAAATGGCATGAGAAGTTGTAGGAAAATTAAGGCCTCCATTAACCGCCTCTCGACAAAAAAGGAAAAAAAATATTGCACCCGCAAAACGGCAAAAAAACAAAAAGACGAATCTGCACCGACATGACTAGATTATGCAGCGCTACGCTTTCCAACATCTAGGCCTGGAGACCGTCAGTGCTCCGGGCATAGGAATAGAACCTGCGGCAGCTCAGTGGTTAGAACACCGATTGAAAATGTACATTGTGGTATGAGGTTGCGGGTTCAAAACTCCGCAGCCTTGCGCATGGACACCGGCAGGGCATTAGAATGACGCAGGGTTGGACACACACCCCCTTGGGATGACGCACGTAAGTTATTACAAACACTGCCTGGGCACTACCCAAGGGGTAGTCCATGGTTGTTGTATGTGGGGACTGGGGGATGGTGGGTATCCTGATGTTCTTGGTTTACGGAATGTCATGAGACTGCTTGATGGCTCGCATAGTCCGGTTTACTCGAGCCCAGTAGAGCACAACCACATACTATTTCACAGTGTAGGTCAATCGGTTTCTAGGTCACTTGCACGATTCACATAAAACGACGTTTTCGTTAAAAATGAACTGTTTTGTAAAAAGTGAACATAATGAAATTAACGAAGTAACCAAAAAAAAGGTAAATTGTAGAACAAAAAAATAGGATTTTAATATTTCGGCACAATGCAAACCTTGAGCAGAGAAGTGTCGAAATGATTAGAATATAAACCAAAAGAATGACATCATATGCGAAGGAAAGAATTGCGAAATTTGCAAAACCCTTGACACATTCAAACAAAGCGCAGTTCTCCAAAGTCCAAGACCTTAAGTTGCTTCAAACTATAAAAACACCCTTCATATGGAGACTGTGGAAGGGAAATTTAATGCAAAAGTCCAATTATATTAAAAGCAAAGCAGTGCCACTTACATCAGTTCAATGGTGCGTCTATGAACTCTTAAAATTACACATTGTCAAAATCTTCGTCAAAGTCCTTAGACTATAATTGAAATCGACTAAAAAGACAACGACAATCTCACCTATATCGCCGTCAATCTCGACAACAACAACAAACGCATCAACAACAACAACGACAACAACGATTGTGGTGATAACAGCAACGACAGCAACGACAGCAACGACAACAACAACAACAACAACAACACTAGCAACGACGACAATGACATTAACAACATATAAGGGACGCTGGGCCCGGTCCCCAGCACGTGGAAAAAAAAAAAAAACAATAATAACGGCGAGGACTGTGATCTCTGTGAAGATGGCGAGGACATGCATCCAAGTCATTCAGGTCGTTGCCACCGATAACAACGACGATTTCGCCGGCTGTGAAGACAGCAATTACAACAGTGATTCGGATGGGAGTGGTCGCTGGGTGCAGCGGGCTCCTCCCACGATTTTTGCCCTATTCGGATGAGGTAGGCCTTTTGGGGAGGGGATCATTTTCTGCATGTTCATGAGCTGTTCGTGCCAGCGAGATAGCATCGCCTTCAATGGGATCGGGGTGGGAGGGTCGCAGGGTAGGACTGTGGCCTTGGGGAGGCCCCTCATTTACCCTTGTGTGCTATCTAGAGAGGGGGACTATAATTGGTATATGTGGAACCTAGCCCACCTGCCTAGGATCTTCCTCCTCTTCGATGTTCGCTGCATGCTTCATCTGACTCGGCTGCCTTCTCTGATTTAGTATCTGAAGAGCTTTCCAGGGTAGGTAATGACTTTGGGATCCGCTATAATTGACTTTCTAACTAGGCTACCAGCCGGGCCGCCCGGTTCACCCTATTTTCCCGGGCGGCCCCGCCGTGCAAGGACTAGGGAAGGTCCCAGCCAAAAAAAAAAAAAAAAAAAATCCAAAAAATCTGAAAAAAAACTATGTTATGCAGAAATAAACTGAACAACGTTTGCCTCAGGGTCACATCGAAATTCTTTACCAAATTTAAAATAAAAATTTCAAATAAAAAATATTTTTTGTTTTTTTTATTTTTTTATTTTTTTATTTCTTTTTGGCCCGGCCGGGCAAGTGGACCCGGGCCACTCTGGTAGCCTAGCTTTCTAACTTTCTAACTTCCTATTCTGATTGCCTCTCCTCCTCATGGTGCTGCAAGGGTTTGTTAGTTGGCGATGAGGGTTTCGGAGTGGGAATTTGACTTTGACGACGATGGGCAGAATCCCCTCTATTGAGGGCAATCAATGCTGCTCATCAGGTAATGGAGTGTGCCTGCATGTCGGTTTGGTTGACCACACATGTCTTGAGTGGGATGGACACGTGGCATGTTAACATGAATTCGGGTTGCTTTTAGAGGATGCTGGACCCGATTTCCAGCAGGTGTTGCTCCCCACCAATAGATGGAGCCTCCCCGAGCATGCTAGTGGTGTCTGCTCTTATCAGCACCCCTAGCATTCACTCGGGTTGTTTTCTCCAAAAAAAAAAAAAAAAAAAAAAAAAAAGAACCACATTAGAGAAATTACAAAAGAGGTAGGTTGGGAGGGAGTCCCATACCCGTTTTCCAGCAGGTGATGCTCCCCACTAATAGATGGAGCCTCTCCCCAGGTGTTAGTGGTGTATGCTCTTACCAGCAGCACTAACACTGGTGGGGGTGTGCTTCAAAAAAAAAGAAAAAAAAGGAAAAAAAAAAAAAAGGGAGGGAGTCCCATAGGATTAGGGGGCCTCTACCACATGGCCGAGTGCTGAAGGTGACTCTCATATGTCTGTAATCCAGCCTCTACAACAACCTGGGCTTTTATGAAAAAAAGAAAAAAGAAAAAAAAGAACCACATTAGTTACCCGAGCCATTACCGGGCTTTAAACAAAAGAGAGACATCATGTTCTGAGTTTTGTCTTTTCTGCAGGTGCTTGGTGTGTGGTGAGGGCCAAGTAGAGGATGAATCTTTTTTTTTTTCTTTTTTTTTTTAACAAAACACGCCCCCACGTGCTAGTGGTGCTGGTACGAGCAGACACTGCTAGCACCTGGGGGGAGGCTCCATCTATTGGTGGGGAGCAACACCTGCTGGAAAACAGGTCCAGCGTCCCATACATAGACAGAATTCAGAACATATCAGAACAACACCAATGCGGGATATTCCTGCCAGCATTGATTACCCTGGGATCCAGGGGATTGACTGAGCAGGATGTATGGGGGGGCCGGGAGCCTTCCACCCTGAAACAGGCACCAGATACCTGCTGCTGCACACTGGTCCCTCCCACCCCCACTTGGAAGTCTTGACTTTATTTTATGATTGCTGGAAACCGGGTCCAGCTTCCTAGTTATTGCACTATCATGGGCCTTCGTACTGCTGAAGGGCCCGCTTGTTCGTGCTATGATTATTGTCGTATCCCTTCATGCTCCTGTTAACTGGCCTCAGTCCCTATTTTGAGCAGGTCTTCTTGCAGCTTCGTTGAGCATGTTGTGGGTAGCTTGGTTTTGGTTGTCCACCTTTGTCATTCTCCCTCCCCCTGTGGTAGGGACCGCCGCATTGCTGGCCATCCTTGTCTGAGCTGTCATCCAGCGCCCAGTGCCTCACGGTACTTGGACTGCTCAGGTGGCTCGGTGGGGAGTGCTGGGGAGCGGGGCAGAGAGCCCAGCAGGTTGAGGAAGGAAAGGGAATGGGGAGGGGAGGTTGACTGGGAGTGGGGGGGCGGGAATGGTGGGGGGCCCGAAGGTAGAGGAGGGGGATCGGGAGGGGTCAGGGAGGGCGGGTCCACTGAGAGAGCCGGGGGTGGTGGCGGCGTCAGAGCGGAGGAACCATTGGAAGCGGGGGGGGAGGCTGCGGGGAGACCGGGGGCGGATCGTTGGGCAGGGGGGGCGGTGTTTGATCAGTCGATGGGGGGGGTTGGGTTGACTGCGTCCGTGCCCCGGTTTGGGGGGGGGTGGGCTCGGGCGGGTAGCTCATTCTGGAGTTGGGCTCCTGATCCCACATTGAGACTCACCATGGGCATAGCGCCCATTGTTCGGGGAGGCAGGGGCACAGGGAAGCATTCGGCCCGGCGGTAGGACCACTGGTCATCCTGCATTGCCCAGTTCTTCCATCTTAGCTTCCCGTTATCGTGCACTTCGGCTTACAATCGGGGTCAAGCCAGATTTCCCGGAAAGCAGCAATGGCCTTTCTCCTGCACTCCTCATCCTGGGTTGCTGCCAGTACCTCGACAAGCTTCTTGCTGGCTTTGCTGAGGTTTGCACGTATGACTTCCAGTAAATGTGCCTTGGCTTGGTGGAACCCAAAGGAAGCATCTTGTCGCTCTGCAGAGCACCGGATCCTCCAGATTACCAAGAGGACTGCCAATCTCATGTGGCCAAAAAAATTCCTTTGAAAGGGTGTCCAAACTGCTGGCATGTTCCGGCGTTTCCCCATTAGGATTAGAGCAATGTCCTAGTGGAATGCAGAGCCCGTAAGCGTGTGCCACATCACGTCCCACCATTGCCACAACCGAGTTGCCATTGGGCACGCAAGTAGGCAGCGTTCGAGATCCGCCCTTCGTGGCTGTGCGTTCGGACCGCAGTGAGCACATATTGGGGAGAGGATCCCGGCCTGCTCGAGGTTGGATCTTGTTGTGATCCAATCCGGGGTCGGGAGACAGTGGTGAGTTATTTGCCATTGAAGGGCTCGGTGGGAGGTAGGCATGATGTGAGCGTATGTGGCCCATGGGATGTGACGCAGGCTTCCTTCTCTAATCAGAGCCCTTTTCCATCTGTTCTGGACTGCTTTGGTGGATGGGTGGAAGGCGTGTGCCCGGTTGTAGCCTTTTTGACTGAGTACTGCCATAAAACAAATGGAAAGATACAGCGCCTCGAAAAGAAAAATGAGAGAGAGCTGAAATGGCAATCATGAGGGCAGTGGACACTGTATCCCTCCATGATCTAGAGGAAGATTCATTCACATATTGCAGATCTAGTGAGCGGTCAAGCCCTAATGAAATGGCACCCGCCTTTGTCACACAGACTGCTGGCAGCGGTGGAGCCTTCGATTCGCCAACTTGCAGTACCCATTCAAAGCAGGCTCGAAAAAATGCATTACTTGGTTCAAGAAAACAGGTATGGGTGAACTGGTGGGGAAGTGTTGGTGGTTTAAGAAACAGTGATGGGTAGTAAGGTTTTTCAGGTTATGAAACAGTTTTCACCTTTGGCAGTAGCTGATGCAGATCCCAGGGGTCGATCCCTTGACCTCAGCTTACCTGTGTACAGTATCTGCACAGTTC
>BFEA01000402.1:926733-939084 GCA_003427395.1 Chara braunii
CCCACTGCTTACATTCTGTATGCGGCTTTCATGACCGTACATTCTATTTGGGGGAAGAAGGTGGTGGTATTTACCCCCATTGCTTACTTTCTGCATGCATCCACATCATGTCCATCTGGCTTTTGTTTTCTTGGTGTAAGCACTTTCTAAAGGGTCTGCAAATGGAGAGCCGAAGGGCAAGGAAATGGCACAAAGTGACATGTGTTGCCTGAAGGGAAACTCTCATCTACAACACGGCCCGCTTGGGCAACCGGATGGCTCGGGAGGGACCGAACAACAGCGCCACCACCCGCCCCAACTGATAGGGGCGGACGGGCAGGGGTGTGCCATAGACCAACCTGGACAACGCCTGGAGCAAGCCCACCACAGGCAAAGGCAGAATCACGAACGGGACGCTCCGCGGGGACATCCGTTGGCCCGGCCCCACATACAAGTTGAACTGCACCAGAAGCGAACTCTGCAAGAGGAACAACGCCTGCAGCTGCTCCACCAACAGGAAAAACTGGCACAGCAAAGGACGCAACAGGACTTGAAACAGCTGCAAATTGAGCAGGATCAGAGTCGAGTTCTCCTGCTCCGCCAACAAGAAGAGCAGGCAGAAAAGCAGCTGCACCAAGAGCTTCAACAGCAGCAAGCTCATCAAGAACAGCAGCATCACCAGTTGCTCTGTCAGCAAAACCAGCAAGATCAGCTGAAGCAGATGCTGATGCAGCAGGACCATGACAACCACCAGAAAATGCATCAGCAACAACAACAACACTTCCTCCTGCAAGAACAACAGAAGCAAGAACTGCTGGCCTGCCATCATATCCAACAACAACAGCATCAGAAGCACCAGGATCACATGCAATTCAATTTGCACATGCTGCAACAAGGGCAGTGGCAGGCACAACAACAGCACAACCAAAACGAGATGAACCGGGCGTGTCTCCAGGAGCACCTTTGACTTTTGCTACAGGCGCAGCTGGAGCAACACCACCAGCAACAACGGCAGGCGGTGGCAGCAGCAGCTGTGCAGCCAGCACGAACAATTACTCCAACAACAGCAGCAGCAGCTGCATGCCTACAGGCAACAGGAGGTGGAGAAGCAGAACCGGCTATACTGTCAACACCAGCAGCCCCACATGTTAGGCCTGCCGAGTACTCAAAATCAACACCTCCTGCAGTTGCAGGACACCGACCTGATGAATGCCCAAATGCTGGGACAGGAACCCCAGGATATGGATACTTCGGCCCCTGCTGATGTCAAACCAACCGCAATAGAAAGCTGCTCGACAGGGCCAGACTAGGTTCCCCCCACTGACGACGACATGGAAGCAGAACCGGCCTTGGACACCACGCCGCTTTATGCCAATGGAGAGGTCAAACAAAAACTCTGCTTTCTGATAGACTGGACAAATGAAAGACCAGCCGAGAAGCTAAACACCGGATACTGGGAGGAAGCAAAGAGTGTCCTCATGCACAGCCCCAGGATCCTTGCAACTGTCAAAAAATATAAGGACGCCTCAGCAATCGACTGGATGGACGTGGGGGCTGCCATTGTCTTCGTGGTCAATGAGTTCCTGGACAAAATAGAGCAATTCGCACAAGAACGCACTGCACTCATTGACCAGGTTGGACAATCTCACGACCAGCACGTGCAGGAAGAGGCGTTCCTGCACAAGGGTTTGGCATGGCCCAAAACTCTCGTGCTGGAACTGTGCAACACACTCTATGGGACCCAGACGACGCAAGGCCGTCTGATCAATCCAGAAAGACCAATACAACAACAGCAGCTGACATTGAAGCAGTCTACCCTTCCTGACCAACCCCAAGATCAACTGCTGATTGCCCACTTGGAAGACCAAAGACCGCTCCCTCAGCAACAAGCCCCTTAACCCACCATCCCATCCCGCGTCAAGCAGTCGAATATCCGACAGGATGATGACGACCCTGTACAACCACGAGAGGCTAAGTCTGATGAGAACGCCCTTGCACTGGAGCTGCCAAAAAAATTGAAGAACTTGGTCAGCCTCCAAGATGATGACAGCGTTCCGCTGGCTTTGCCACCAGGGGTGACCCTTCTTCCGCTACAAAGAGCAACAGATGGGGGAAAGTGGCTACTTGGACTCAGACCACCACTGAACCACCAGAGGGAGCCTACTACCCAGAGGGGACTGACTGTGGAAGGATGGACTCCGAGGGGGAACCTGTCCACAGCAGTCATCCTTAAGAGGCTCAAGTATTGGATTAAGGAGACAAACACCGACGGAGTGAAAGGAGCAGTCCTCCCCAACACGCTGTCCTTCCCCAAAGGCGTTATCCCAGTCATCATGCTAATGGAACACCATGTTGGTCTGAGCAAAGCCCACTCAGAATTCACATGGTTCACATATCAGGAGCTCATGAACCTCTCCACCGACAGGTTCAAGACTAACTATGCTTGGACCCTGCGCAGGGTGTTGCTCTTCATGCAGATACTCCTGGAAGACAACGTCTTGGAGGATTACCACCAGTGGGAGGACCCGCCCTTTGTGCTCCCTGTTAAAACATAAAGGACTGAACGACTGCCTTACGCCCCGATGCTAAAAATCCTGACCAATGGAAGACACCAATACACAGCAGACTGCAACTGCCCCCTCCACTGCTTACCCGCAACCACCAGCAAACGAACCTTGTTTCCAACCTCCTCCGGCCGCCCCACAACAACACCCGGTTTTGTTAGGTCCTCCGGATGATCCCCCCTAGCTGCCTCCACCTCCCCGACAATGGCCTCCTTCCCCCCCAGTCTTCCCCCGGGTCAGGAAACAACCCCAATGGGCCTCTAAGCTGGCACAGGCAGACTTGGACATCCGCTCATTGAATGTAAACGGCCTCATCCAGGCATCGACAGGAAAATGAACATGATCAAATGCCCGATTTCTGGCCAATGGCCTGATGCAGTGTGTGTGCAAGAGACGCACTTGCAAGATACGCCCCCGCATGCAGCTAAAGCACAAACGGGCTGGCCTTACACGACGTATAACGCACCGGCCACAGACCGGGCGTCGCCAGGAGTGGCAATATGGATCCCGCCTTCATCCATAATTACACCAATCATGTTCGACTACGACAAACAACAAGGCAGGTGGGTGTACCTCAAGGCCACGTTCCAAGAAGAGGAGTTCTGCCTAGAAAGTGTGTATGCCCCCAATGACCCCGCTAGTAGGGTGGAATTATGGCTCACCCTCCACCAACCCTTGCCTGACGATGCTCCATTGATAATGGCAGGGGACTTCAACACTACCCTAGACCCAGACATGGACCGCAAGTCGTCGTCGCAACAGTCTAACCAGAGAGATCCGCCACTGCCCCGGGCCCAACCGGATGTCGTCATGCTCCACCAGCTCGTGGCGGATAGGCAGATGGAAAATGCGTATAGGCTGCTGCACCCGGCCCAAAGGGCATACACATGCTTATCGGTAAGAGGCCAGCAAGGCATGACCAACTCTAGGATTGACCTCACGCTGATCTCAAAAGATCTCGCTGGCCTCCTCATTGTTGCGGACATCACACCTATAAGCCCTTGCAAGTCTTTTGATCACAGAATGATCACTCTTGGATTGTCCCTTCATGGCCACATAAAGAGGGGCCTTGGGTTCTATAAACTCGATACATCCCTGCTCCCCCTCTCCACCTTTAAAGATATGGTCAACACGTTCTGGCACTACTGGCGGTCACAAAAACTGCAATCGGGAAACACGGTCGTGCGGTTCAACAAAGCTATAGCGCAACTCAGAGAACGCTCCAAGAAATACTCCATCCAACATGCGAGAGAACGTAAGGCCATCCTCGAGAAGCTCATGAGCCAACTCGAGGACTGGGATGAACGACTTATGGAGGACCCCCTGAACCGACCTACCTTTCAGGAACTGCAAAATGCAAGGGACCACCTCCAAGAATACATTGACAAACGAACGCAAGCATGGAGAATTCAGGCAAAAATCAAAAGGGACCACACAGAAGGAACAATGGCCAAAACCTTCTTCAGCAAAGCCAAAGTAAGAGCGAGGGCAAATATAGTCCCTAGACTTAAACACCCGTTCGAAGTCAATGGCCCGGTCGCCTCCAATGCATATACCATAGTGGACTATGCTTCCAAGTACTATCAAAAGTTGTTCACGTCAGAGACACCCCTCAAACCCCCAAATCAGGTCCTCCTGGCGAGGGAACAATTGCTGCAAGCAATTCAGACCCGTCTCACACCCCCCCAAAGAGCAGGACTAGATAACCCCATTACCCAACAGGAAGTTTGGGAAGCCTTGCAAGACATGGAAGATGAAAAAACACCAGGGGTGGACTCCTTCCCCAAGAGTTCTGGGTGCAGTTTTGGGACCTTTTCTGCGATGACTTGTTGGAATACATTAGAGCGGTGCAGAAAAAAGGCTTGTTTGGGGAAATGATGGGACAAGGGGTCACTACCCTCCTATATAAAAAAGGGGACAAAGAGGAAATCAGAAACTACAGGGTCATAACTCTCCTCCCTATCCCCTACAAATTGCTGGCCAAGATACTTACAAGGAGACTGTTACCGCTAATCAGGGTTGTCATGCGGGGATCCCCGGGGCCCAAGTCGGGGTACGGGTTTCACCCCCGGACCCCCGCCGCGGGGCTACCCGACCCCCGCCCCCGCACCTGTCTCTTATACACATCTAGATGTGTATAATTCACAGACCCCCTGAACAAACCCCTCGAGTCCCCCCCCCCCCCCAACAACAACCTAAGACCGACAGGTCCAAGGCAGCAGGGCCCCCGGACCACCGTGCCCGAGAGCTCGGCATGACGAATCTGATTGCTACAACTACATCAGGGGACGAATGCAGGCCTGCGAAGGGATACTGCGTTCAAGGGGTCAACGGTACAAGGCTTTTAAGGGTTTAAGGGTTTAAGGGTTCAACGGCTCATGACTCGAAGTTTAGGAACCAACAGAGCACTGCTAAATGCAACCACAAGCTGCACCGCACCACATACTAAGGATGCCAGGAACTGTATGTCCGCATCAGGCGGCCTGTCTGTGGGCTGAAGGGGCAAGCCCCTCTCATGTTACCAATGAACTTTGTACAACATCTGTAATTTCTGTAATGGGGACGCTGGGCCCACTTCCCAGCAGGTCCAGCTCCCCATCAATAGATGGAGCCTCCCCAGGACCAGCTTGAAGTGTCTGCTCCCACCAGCACCTCAAGCTGTCTCCGGGACTGTTGCACCAAAAAAAAAAAAAAAAAGAAGTACATGGCCCCAGCCCTATGGAGAAATTGTTCTCCACCTACTCAAGTCGGGGCTGTCACGCCGTCAATAAAATTCATCAATGGCGGGTCTCGCCTTTCGGACCTCCGAAACTTGTAGTGAAGGGGCAGTGGCTGACGTATGGCCGAGGACTGGTGGTTTAAAGAAAATAAAGTCCATCCATAGGATCTCCTAATATCCACAGATACAACGCACCGCACACAGAGGGCGCACTAACCCAAATACATGACTANACTCAACCCCGCCCCCGCTGGCTGTTGGTCCCGCCCCCGGCCCCGCACCAGCAGCTACCCCGGTCCCACGAGTGGTGGGTGTGGCCCCGGGGGGGGTCCGGGGTGGGGCATAAAACCCCATTTTTGGGGTTTAGCCCATATGGTGCGTGCTCTCGCTGTGCACCCCCCACTATTTTATTTTTTTATTTTTTATTTTTTTGGGGGGGGTTCTGGAGCCGGGGTTGGGGGTGCCCACCCCCGGACCCCCGGACCCCCGCCGGGGCCCCGGGGCCGGGGCTCGACAACCCTGCCGCTAATGAACCTCTTGATACATCCCGACCAGTCTGGCTTCATGCCCAATCGCAACATCCAAGATAATATCCTTTTGGTCAATGACACCATTAAGTTGTCCGTCAACGAAAGGTGCAGGTTGCTGTCATCTTCATAGATTTTGAGAAAGCCTACGACCACGTTGACTGGAAATTCTTGGACATGTGCTTGATTAGGATGAATTCTAGACCGGTGTTTACAAACTGGGTGCAGCTCCTGCACAGGTCAGCGTCTACAAACATCACGTTGAATGACCACTTGGCTGCTCCGATTAGACTTCAGAGATCAGTTAGACAAGGAGACCCCATCGCGCCCCTGCTTTTTGTATAGTTATGGAATCCTTGGCCGCACTAATCAGGGCCCATCCACAGATCCAGAGAATCCCCATCCCCGAGCTGCCAGAACACCTCATCCCGATTACATCGTTATTTGCAGATGACCTCACGATGCTTATCAAAGAAGACAACCGAAGCCTCCATGCTCTAACACAAGTCATCCAGCTGTTTTCACTAGCAGCAGACATGAAAGACAATTGCAGCTCTAAAACAGAAGGGTGGTGGCTACACCCGCAGGGGTTCGACCCACCACAAAAGCCACAAGTCGCGTGGGTAGCAAAAGACACAGCCCTGCGAATATTGAGAGTGAGACTGACAGCATTCGGCCCCCCTCCAGACCATAGGGATGCGTTGGTGGACCTGGCGATAGACCGCCTGAACCGCTGGGAGGGCCTGCACACCTCCTTGGTGGGGAGAGCACTCGCAATCAACAACGCTGTGTTGGCAGCAATCTGGTACAAACTAGCAGTGTGGCCTCTCAAACCGAAACAGCATACCAGGCTCAGAAAAGCATTAATGACCTACCTATGGAGAAATGACACTAGAGCCAAAGGGTGCATTAACCGGGTCAAATGGGACGTGCTGACACAGCCAAGGAGTAAAGGGGGACTAGGGATTCTAGACCCGCAAAGAGAAAGCGAGGCCCTAATTTTCAACGTACTCGTCAGATTGCTGACAGGCGACGATATCCCATGGAGACCGCTGGCCTTTCTACAGATTGGCAATCTGGCCCCGGACAATGCCGTTCCCAACCAACTACACCCTTTCCGATGGCTGACCAATGCCCACTGGTCCATACCGTCCCCGAAACAACAACCAACATAGGATAATCCAGCTCAATTAGTCAAAACGGACATATCACATGACCCGTTGTGGCCCAACATGCTCAAATTATGGAGACGGTGTGGACCAAAGCAGCCAACCACCCAACAGATGGCATGACACATGGCGTCAACCCCTGTTTGGTAATCCCTACATCTTGGATCAAGCAGGGAACCCCTTCTCACTGCATACGAACTCCCCCTAGCTCACACGGGTTAAAAAAGGTCTTTACACGATAGGTGATTTGTGGGATATACAAGGCAGGGGATGGAAAACTGCAGCCCAAGTGCGACACCAGTTGAGGCACGCTAAAAACATTGAAGGAAGGCTGGACCTGCTCCGGGAGGCCATACCACTTGCCTGGCAACTGACCCTCAAAAAAGGCCCCTTGACCCAACAGGGAGACTGGGTTGTGAAGTACACAAACCTGCCCCTGCCACTGGTGGCAAGGATGTCCAAGCTCACACGCAACGCAAACTTGGACACTGAGGAGCTGTCAACCGAGCTTATGCACATAAGAGTGGTAGGGGACCACAAACAGGGGCAATACACGTACGAACCCTCGATTTCGATTGCAGGACTTCCCTTCGACCCATTGGAGTGGGAATGGCCAAACCAAAAACCGATGGGTCTGTGGGACTATACAGTCAAAAATGGGTATCGAGCCATGCGCCCGGAACAACCAATCAACCACACGCTAACTGAAAGACGGGCCCGGGACTACCCCCTGGATCCAGACCTGCTGGACAACCTGCCACGGCCAAAATACGCAAAGATCATACCAACGAGCCTCCGGTCGCTGCAATGGCGGATACTTCACCGGAGCCTTCCGACACCAGACTGGCTAGTGTCCAGAACAGACCTGGAGCAAAAAAGTCAACTGTCCCCCATCGGTTCTTACTACGGGAGGGCGTCACAACCTGCCCGCGCAACGCTAGAACACTGCCTGCTGGCATGTCCCATGGTCGTACAGCTATGGCAGTGGTGGGACGCAGCCTTCCACTCCTTAACAATGTTCCACATCCCATGGGACTTGGGCCTCCTTCTGCTGGGCAAAAATCAGCACTTGCTGGAATGTTGGTCTCCATTTGCAGTCAACCTATTCAACTACACAAGGTTGCACATTCTCATGCTGGCCTGGCGAGCAAGATGCTCCTTTGAGAGAAGAGACCACTTTGGCTTCCAACAGGCCCAACAAGCGGTGGACATGGAAGACAATGAAAACTGACTATAAGAATGAAAATGAGCCCCAGGCCAAATAGGACATCCTGCACTCTTACACAGAAATATGGCAGGATCCCTGCAGGCTGTTCAGTGACACGAACGCTGAACTGGATATCCAATGGAAACCATGGAGGAATACTGAACAGACCTGGCAGAGGCGGCCCCGAGAAAAATTCCGAGTGCCCTATCTTCAACCTAACTTCATCCTTATCACGGATCTGCTGAATGAACCCCAACCCCCCTCACTGTCGCCACAACCTCCCCCCACTCCCCCCCCCTTGGCCACTCCCGCACAGTCCCAATAGGCCTGTCCACCTCACCAACCAAGACCCACACCACTAAACCAGCCGCCCCTGCCCATCCCTGCACACCCTATAACCACCACTCCTACCATCCCATCAACAGTTGATCCCCCCACATCCGACCTCAGGAAACACACAATGGGCTCCGGCCATGTCCGATTGTGGCGCAAAGACTTCGAGTACCAAGGGAGAGAGAGACACTGATTACATGGGAGGCGAAAGAAGAGGTCTGCAGACCGGCAGGCGGATCGGCAGGACCAATGGTGACTGATGAGAAGCGACAAGATAGGCATCTATCATACATGTCCGCACAATCTGGCCAGATCACTCCCTCCATCCTGAGGACGGCTCACAGGACAAAGGGAAAGGTCATCCCATCATGGACAAATCTGAGCAAGCTGTGTTCCAGTTTAATACTCACTCAAGGATCACAAATGGCCCAAGGATCACAAATGGGCCATACACTGGGTTTAAGAGGGTTTTAAGAGATGAACACATCCATGTTCGAGTAAAAGGTCTGCTGTGTTAGGACTGCCTTATTATAAAAGGGATGGGACTGGGCATCCCAGTATGCAAAGATCTGAGCAAAATGTGTCTCCTTTCAACATCCACTCAAGGATCACGAATGGTTCATACACTGATTCATACCATGGTTACCAACCGGACGTCCGGATCCCGATCCAGACAGTCCGGTGTCCGGGTCCGGTGTCTGGTTAGGAGGGTCCGGTTGGACCCCAAAACCAAAAAATTCGAAAAAAAAAAATTCGGGGTCCCAGGCCCTTCACCTCCGCCTGGGGCACCCCGAAAAATTGTTGCTTTGTTTTTCGTCGATCGGGTACCCCAACCGGACAGGCCCTGAAAGGGCCTGTGAGTGGAATCCGAAAGTGTTCCGGTAGTAGCCCGCCGGCGGGAGGATGCGAATTCGAAATTGGAGGTTGCCCTGGAGCTTTGCGCTGCTGTCAAATTCCTCGCCTGTAGCAGTGCCGTCGCCATCTTGCCGCGGAGGTCTGCCCTGCCACCGTCTTGCTGTCGAAGCTCCATCGCCGTCTTGTGGAACTTTGTTGTGTGTGTGTGTTTGTGTCATGTGTGCCGGCTCAAGATCCCAAGTTCCAAAAGCACACATTGGCTGCGCTTACTTCGCACATGGAGGAAGCTCCCGCGCCCGACCGACCCAATCCGGAGCGATGGGAAGAAGTCTTCAGACAACAGCTGTTTGGGAATCGATTGATTACGGATGCCTTGGGCCAGGTAAGATGCAACTCAGATGCTCCCTGGAAAGTTTGGGTTAAACATGGTGCTAGCAGGGTAGGGGATCTGTGGGATACAGAGGCAAGATGTTGGAAGAGTACAGAAAGGATGCGGGCATGGCTACGTTACTGCCATCTCACGGAATCAGCGCTAAACGAACTCATTGAAAATTTTCCTCTCCAATGGTATAGCATCCTTCGAAAAGGGCCTCAATTGAGAGAAGGAGACTGGGTTTGCCTGCCCGATCATAAGGAGGAGATAGGAAAAGTACACATTGTAGACCCAACACAGACCCTAACTGAGATTTTCTCCGTCCAAAAAGATGGTACTCTACGGGGCAGCCAGGACCCTTTTATCTGGACGGACAGAACGAACATATATCGCATCAGAGTTCTGGACAATGACAGAGGACGATGTGCCTACCGCCCAACAACCCCGATTGAGGATCTCCCCTTTGACCCCGACGAGTGGCATTGGTCCCAGGGAGCCACGACTAGACAAGGGCCGACAAAACAACTAACACTTTACAATCTAAAAACCAAATCAGCCTATCGTTTGCTCCGTCCCAAACGAAGACTGCGGGAGACGGTTGAGGACAGGTGGCATCGTCATCTCAACGTGGACCGAGACTTGCTCAAACCGATCCGTTGGTTCACACAACTTAGGAATAAACCCGCTAAGATCTCGGCCCTTCAGTGGCAAATAGCACATCGATGCCTGCCAACAAACAACTGGTTGATAGATCACACCCGTTTGGAGCAGCAAGGTCGGGCATTACCCTGGTGCCATAGTTGTCTCTTGGGTTACCCGGGGAGGAAAAGGGCTGAAACAATTGAACACATCTTCCTCCAATGCCCGGGTTCGGTTTTGCTCTGGAGGGTTTGGGACAGAATCTGGCGACACATTGTTCCCGGTGCAGAATGGCCATGGGAGTGGAGGGCTATATTACTAGGTCATTACCCCCCGATTCGGGGAGACACATTTGAGGAGAACATGTTTCATTTGGGCAGGCGGGCGGTCCTGTGGGTCATCTGGTGGAAACGTTGCATTTTGGAAATGGAAGGGGCACGGGTTGAAGAAGGAGAAGTCACAGAACAGTTACGCCTATTAGTCCAACATGAAATTGCTGSCCAGTGGAAGGCGGCCAGAGACAAACTTGACCAAATAAATTCCCAACCTGACATCAACAGGATCATCTCCCGATTCAGTCAGGATTGGTTGGGAGGGGAAAGAAAAGGATGGGTGGCGGAGGTAAGATGGTTTGAGAATTGCCAGCAGGAAGGAGAGCTGCAAGAAGGACACCGGACGGAGATAGCAAGAGATTATCAGCTGATCTTCCATGAGTGGACAAACCTCGATCCCGGCGAGAGGTTACGCCCGGCTCAGGAATTTGCAGACCCCTTCCCCCCCCACCCACTGACACTGGAAGAGGTCCTCCCCCCATGCTCACAGTAACCCAGTCCGGTGGACCCAGTTCCAGCGCAAAGGCGCCACTCTTAAAATGTACCCCTTATAAAGATGTAATTAAGGGACGCTGGACCCGGTTTCCAGAAAAAAAAGGACACATAGATCAGGTATGGGATGCTGGACCCGGGTTCCAACACTGTAGCGTCACTCTCACTGAGGAAAAAAGCTTTCGAAAAAACATTTCAGCTGACGTTTGTGCAGCACGTTTCTGTCTATTTCTGCATTGGCTGTTATCTTAGCCTTTCTCAAGCATATGCTATTACAGAGTACAAGACACACTAGGCGCCATGAGGATAGTAGGTGGATGGCAGAGGCTAGKGGAGGAAGGGAGACTCTACTGGTGCCCCCCGGGGTTTCTCCCGCCAATACCCGACCCTGCTGCAGTTTTGGTAGGGGAGAGTAGATTGGATATGGGACTCTGGACCCGGTTTCCAGCACAATGGCGTCACTTTCAATGATGTACTGTTTCATCAAGATGTATTTAAGGGACGCTGGACCCGGTTTCCAGCAGGTGTTGATCCCCACCAATAGATGGAGTGGCCCACCAGGCAAAGCCTCAATCCCGGTGGTTCTCTTACCACCACCAGGATAGAGGCCTTGCACAAGGGCCTTTCTTTAAAAAAAAAAAAAAAAAAAAAAAAAAAGAGGTTCAGAGAACTCGGGGTGTTAACAAACTTAACATTTCCAATATGATTAATGTAGAACAGTTGAAGTCATTGTTATTAGCACGTACGACCAGTCCCACAAATGTGCATATGTCTGTGTCCCTGTTTTTTTTTTTTTTAAATTTAATCCAGACAACCGGACATCGACATAGCAAACCGGACTGTCCGGGTCCGGGTGTCCGGTTAACCGGACGTCCGGTTTGAACCAGACACGGGTCCGGTGTCCGTGTCCGGTTGTCCGGTTGTCCGGGTCCGGAACAACCATGATTCATACACTGGTTTTTGAGAGGATACAGGTTTAAAGGGTTAAAAAGACAGACACAACTTTTAGGGGGGCTGCGGAGACAGGGCTGGGCTATTAGATAAGGGGCAATCCAGAAAAGGTATGGGTGACACTAGCAGCCCTATGGGACAACGGAGGCCCAAGTTGAGACAGACATAGCCATGGCCCTGAGAGACAGCAAACACCATCCTTGTGCTACAT
>BFEA01000402.1:939109-955199 GCA_003427395.1 Chara braunii
AAAAAAAAAAAAAAAAAAAAAAAAAAAAAAAAAAAAAAAAAAAAAAAAAAAAAAAAAAAAAGACACTGCCTCTTCCATGCGCTCCTAGCCTCTTCAGAGCCCCTTCACAATCTCCGCCTATTCACAATGCACATCCTTCACCAGCCTTCCCCTCCAAGAGGTCGGCACCCCCGAATTAGTGCTGATTGGGAGGTCCGCCCAATCCAACCAACATTCCATTCTTGTCATGCAAGTATTGAGACTGTCGACCCCGCTCTTCACCAAAAGAAGCAAATAATGAACGTAATGACGAAGGCACATTCTAGCTGAAGAGGGGTATGCAACATTTAAACCACCAGTACATGCCCCACATCGGCCGCGGGGCGTGCCAGCTGCCGAAAAGAGATGCTGGCCGCCAGTTCCTTTTATCGATGCCGGGCTGGCGCCGACTTTTCCAGATAGACAGTGAGTTTCTTTTCAGCAAGGCTGGGGCCGTGTACTCTGTTTAACACATCGGGCAAGTATTGTGCACCCAGAGCCTGTGTAATCCATCATGTGGCGGTCAGCATCACCACCACAGTTCGAGTCGAGGAAAAAAAAAAAAAAGCCTACGACAGAGGGGCCATTAGAACAAACCAAACAAAAAAAGGGAGACCCTAAGCTCTTGGGCGATGTCCCACTAGCAACGGGATAGGATAGAAACGAGTTTGTGGGGCAGTTGAGTGACCCAAATCCTGCCGTGCAATACTCTTTGTTTTTTTTGTTTTTTTTTTAAGCACACGCGCTCCATCTATTGGTGGGGAGCAGCACCTGCTGGAAACGGGGTCCAGCGTCCCATAGATACAACCATATCCTCTCAAATCGGCACGAGCTGGGAACCGGGCCCAGCGTCCCTTGAGTACGTTCAGAAAAACCATCAGAAAATTTCATGACAATGAAACTAACGGTATACTGAGGCTACTTCAGAGCTTTTTTGTAAGGAACATTCAGAGATAAACAAAAACCAAAAGAAGACTCGGGAATCCACCAACAGTCCTCCTCAGCCCACTCCGGCAAGACTTACTGCAGCAAAGCCACCATCTCTACTGCTGCTATGCCCTATTTCTGTCCTACCAGCTAGCCCCTTCACTAGCAGGATGCGTGATACCTTTCTCTCTCGATCCCTTACCTTCCCGTTACTTAGAAAAGGTACGGGAATAGACTGCAAAAGTCCTAAAAAAGCCCCCAATCCCGCAAAATCCCTAACAGATCCTTCCAAGGATCTCCAACACTGGCGTATTCCCTGCCGAGCTTCCAGGCCTCACACCCCCCATCCTGCTGGGTTACAGGGCAACACAACTCACCCCAGCTCCGGCCAGCGTCGTCTCAGCAGCAACCCTTGGTTGTCCCGTGGGATGCCCCCCCAAAGCACCCCCAGATCTCTCTACCAGGCCTCATGCCCCTGCATCAACAGGTTACAGGGCAACACCCCCGCACCGGCCAGCGTCGTTCTGGCGTCGAACAGCCTTAGGTCACCGAGTATTACAGCCTTGAAACTACCTAGAAGAGATTGCCAGGAAACCCCAGGATCCAGAAGACTTTTTAAGGACAGAACAGACTACCCCCTTTTTTTGAGAATTGAATTTAACTACGTAAAAATTCGTAATTGAAAACATAAAAAAGGCCTGGCGGGTCCTAGAAATGCTCAGAAACCCTTGGAATCCCTAACGCTCCTTCCGAGGCCTTTCAACACTGTCCTACTCCCTGCCGAGCTCTTCCAGGTCTCACACCCCACATCCTGCTAGGTTACAGGGTGACACAACTCACCCCAGCCCCGACCAGCGTCGTCCCAGCAGCAACCCTTAGCTGTTCCGTAGGATGCCCACCCCTAAGCATCCCCAGATCTCTCTACCAGGCCTCATGCTCCTGCATCACAGGTCACAGGGTAACACCCCAGCTCCGGCCAGCGCCGTTCTGGCATCGAGCAGCCACARGTCCCTGAGTATAACAGCATCAAAAACCACCTGAGAAAAGTTGCTAGGGATCCCGAGAGCCCAAAAGCATTCTTAAGACCCCCGAACAGCCATCTGTAAAAAGAAAAAAAGAAGGGGGGGGAGATCAAAACTAAATACCAACCATCCTAAAGTCCCCCCCTCAACAAAGGAGCCGTCGATCTCGACTTTCGGTCCTCGAACCAGAGCACACTTGGTCTCATACCCCCTTCTGCATGGGTAACAGGGCACCGCAACCTTCCCTAGTACCGACCAACCTAGTTCTGTCGGATAGGAAGTGCCTTCCTCCCTCGGCAATTCCCATAGCGGCAAACCCCTACACAGGTTACAGGGTCAGAACCCCGGCGCCGCTTGTGTTGCCGCTTGTGTTGGACGATCTGGTTATGCCTTCCACCCTCGGCATAATTCCATGGGCCTCAAGCTCCCCCCTGGGTCACAGAGCCAAGCTCCAGCACCGGCCCATGTCATCCCANCTACAATGGCAAATTGAACATAGGTGTCTCCCAACCAATGATTGGCTCATTGACAGATCCTCCTTAGAACAGAGAGGACTAGCATCAAGATGGTGTAAGTTTTGCAGATCAGCCTTCCCGAGTAAAACAATTCCTGAAACTATGAAGCATATCTTTATGCATTGTCCGGGTTCAATCTGGATATGGAGGTGGTGGGACCGTATATGGTCACAAATAGTCCCACAGGCCCCCTGGCCATGGGGGTGGAAAGAGATCCTCCTAGAGACATGGTCCCCTGATATAGAAGTAGTGGAGAACAATGAAAAATTTGTGGAAAATCTATTTTGTATTGGGAGAAGAGCGGTAATGTGAGCTATTTGGATGAGGAGGTGCACATATGAATGGGAAGGTGCTAGGTTAGATGAGCTAGACTTCATAGAGACTATCAAACAGCAAATTCAAACAGACATCTTAACGAAATGGGCTCAAGTAAAGGAAAAAGTTTATTTTCTCTCAGACAAATCATAAATTCAAATTCATTTTCGAAAATTCAGTCGTAAATGGCTGGGCGGAAACCAGGGAGGGCGAATTGGGAATGTCATATGGAATGGGGCAAGGGAGGATGATAATGCAGTATTCAACAGAGACTACAAAGTGATATTTGAAGATTGGACTACTGTTGATTACTCAATACCTTTGCGACCACTAGTAGAATTCCCAGATCCTTTCCCTCCCCCTGCATCAGCCCTTGTTCCTATCTCTTGGTATGAGGATTATAGAGTAAAGCATTGCTAACTTTAACAGGTCATTCTGGCATCCTGAAAGAAGGATGAAGAGGTGATGCTTTTCTCTATTCTTAGAGGAGAGACAGATAATGGTCAGTTTTCTCAAAGAAAAGGGACGCTGAGCCCGGTTCTCAACAATTTTTCGTTGCGGCCACTCCGGGTAGAATGTGAGGACCCCGACCTCAATCTTCATATTGATAATATCAGCCTTGGGCAATTGGGCCCATTTTTCTTAAAAAAAAAAAAAAAAAAAAAAAAAAGTTTACTCAATTCCTGTATGAGTTTTGGCCAAAGTGGCGTGCTTCCAAATATCTGTTTTCTTCTTTGATTGACTGGTATATTGAGGGACAACGTTTTTTTTTTTTTTTTTTTTAATTAAAAAGCACTCCCCCTTTAGTGATAACAGTGCTAATAAGAGAAGACACTGTTAGCACCTAGGGGGAGGCTCCATCTATTGTGTTGCAGCTGGGTATGTTAATTAAACGAATGATATTGGTCACTAACCGCACTGCACTCCAGCAAATCAATGATGAGATGTAGGACCTTATGCACATTGCATCAAGTTCCTGCATTGATGAGAGAGTCTTTATGAATCGGATGGATTACTTACAACAACATTGGACGTTTCAGGTCCAACCAGCAATGAGGACTGTGACACGTAATAATCATGTGGGTTGGCTCGTTCGAGGGGATCAAATGACAGCCTCTTTTTTTGTCAGACATCCGCCACCTGTTCAATCGCGCTTGATTTTGGCAAGGCAACATCCGTTTGATGCATATGCGCCCCTGGCCACAAACACACAATCGATTATAACTAATATATCTTTATTTTATGAGAATCTGTTGTCTTCACAGACCCAATACAATGAACAACAGTTGCTTCATCAATTTCATGATGAAGTTTGGGCAAAAATTGGCAGGAAATTGAATGCAAAAAAAATACAAAATATGGAGGCTGACATCACTATGCAGGAGGTGACTGATGCGCTCAGATCCTTAGCGCTGCACAAAACCTGTCTCTTATACACATCTAGATGTGTATAAGAGACAGCCTTAACACTGGGCATGCTCATGCAAAGACAGCTTCCCGCCAGAATCTTTTCAATCGGTTGGGGGTGTGGCCAACCCCAAACGAGGTTGGGGTTGGCCTTAGCCCACTGGATAGAAGATTTTCAGCATTTTACTTGTTGTTGTGCAATTATCTCATTGGGTGGAGCCCTCCTCCAATCAAGGAGTATATGGAGGGTGTCAAGATCACTGCTGTCAGAAGTCGAGTTTATTCCAGAAAATGTGGCGGTTACTTTGTTCACTGTTTTTGCAACCACCACCATCAGATCATTTGTGATCTGATGGCTGGGAAACACTCTGCCGTGATTTCCGGTGGGAGGTCTCTGTTTCTTTTTTTTTTTCGGCCTTTTTTCTGTTTTCTCAGCCCAGAAACTCGTAATCAACTTGTCTGGCCGCTGTCACTCAGTGTCACACTGGATCGGCCACACTCCTATCCGACTGCTAATGGGACCTCGCCCCTTGTGTAAACACATGTGCAAAAAAAAAACCTCTTGTGTAAACAGCACAGAAAGGCAACGCATAACATAAAATTTCATTATTACACTTTCGAATTTCGCTAGGCTACCAGAGTTGCCCGGGTCCACTTGCCCGGCAGGGCAAAAAATAAAAAAATAATAAAATAAAATAAAAATTAATTTTTAATTGAACTTTTTATTTTAAATTTGGTAAAGAATTTCGATGTGACCCTGAGGCAAAAGGTGTTCAGTTTAGTTTTCAGCATAACATTGTTTTTTTCCCGGATTTTTTGGAGTTTTTTTTGTTTTTTTTTTGGCTGGGACCTTCCTTGATCCTTGCACGGCCGGGCCGCCCGGGAAAATAGGGTGACCCGGGCGGCCCGACTGGTAGCCTAGGAATTTTGTCAATTGCTTTCGTAATATAAAAAGACCGACAGACACCTTTGAGGTTTTCCAAGAACAATGGAGATTTTTTAACATTTATGCTCGTATTTCCCAACCGGAACGAGTTGATTTTTTCAAATCACTGTCATGGCTGATTCCGAATGTGGAAAATCTTATATTAGGGGGTGATTGAAATACTGCACTAGTCCCGGGGATGGATTTGCTTAGGGCCGGTCCGGTGGGAGCAGATGCATTGCAATTGGCGGATTTTGCTTTCCTCAACGACTTTTCAGATTTGTTTCGAATGCTGCATCCTTTTGAGCAAGGCTTTACTTCTTTTGGAGCGGGGGCTGTCCGACAACATTTCATACCCCGAAGCAGATTGGATCTTTTCTTTGCGTCAGATGCGTTGATTCGTAGGTTGTCCTGCTGTTTTGTGGTACGGTTTGTAGGATCGGATCATCGATGTTTCTTTTTAGAATTTTTTTTTCGCGCTTCTCTCCGCGCAGGTCATGACAGAAAATCGTTGCCAGAATGGGTAGTGCGTACTCAACAATTTACACCAACTAAGATTCACACAGAACAGAAAGCTCATCAGAATAAGAATCAAGTTTCACACAACTCGCAACAACGGCCCTAATCTGCCCAGAGCAAATCGGTCCCAAGGATCAGAATGGAGGGTAGTTACAAAGAAAGGACAAAATGAAAGAAAAAAAAAAATACAGAACTCCATTCTTCGTTGCAAGACAAAAGGAATAACAGGCAATTAGAGCAATCACTACTACCTGCAGAAGAAAATGCGTCCCAGCCTATGGACATCGACCCTCTAAGAATGGCAATGAGTGCAGATCCCATGGAAGTAGAGACTGCTCACATTTTAATCCCTGAGCTATCTCCCACAATCAATAGCAGTATGGAAGGGGGGAGGAACCTGCACTCTGAACTTACCAAGTTGGGGGAATGGCTGATAATGAACCTGCAAACTAAGTTTCCAGATGGGAGTAATGAAGATTGGCTACGAATTCAAAACCACCTGATGCTTGTGCTGGTAAACAGTGAAAGCCTAAAGCTGGCTCTGCAGTATGGTCTTTCTCAAGGTTCAAACTGGACCAGCACATGCCACAGGCTACTTACTGTAGTAACAGACAAATTTTTTCCTCAACTCATGAGCAATGATATTTCACAGATTTCGTTACCACGGGAGACACGAGAAACAGATGAGTTGGTAATTCAGAACAAATCAAAAGCGAGTAGCTTGAGGAAACTCAAGGCTCTTGCTAGGAAACACAAAGTTCAGACATTGGAGAACAAGAAAAAAGTGGGTGAAAAGTCTATTTTGGAAATACATCAGAAGGCATATCACTCAATCTCTCGTGTGTCACTTCGTAACAGGCTCCCATACCTAGTCCTTACTCCCTGCAAATCCAAATCCAAACCTAATAAGCAGACCAAGGGCAGGATGAAATTTTCAAAAAATAATAGGAAAAAAAAAAAAAAAAAGCAAACCAGGAAACTGCTAAATCAAGGCAGTCCCCAGACATCATTCTCGGGGAATTGGAACAGCAGGAATGTGCCAATGACGGAAAGGTCATTGAGCAATTACAAATTCTGGAGGTACATTCTGGGTCAATAACCGGAGAAAGTACACAGACTCAGAATGATCCTACATCACACCAAAGAGGTCGAACTGCAAACAGCCTAACACAGGATGTACAATCATGCACGGTTGATTCAGTGATACTGCAGGAAAACAGCCATACACATACTGCAGCTCCACTGAACGTTGAGGCAGTGAAATCGCAGGAGGAGGTATTGTTTCTGAGTCCGTCAGGGGTTGTTTTGCAATCTGCTGGAAGTAACCTGGTTCCAGCAGCATCAGGCACACTGCTCTTCCAACATACAACAGACGACTGGATTCCCCAAACTACAAATAGTGAAGGGATCACACTGGAAGAGGGGCAGGGGAGTATCACACTAGAAAAGGGACAGGGGAGTAAGATACAATCTCGAGAAAGAGACAACGAGATCTCACTCCACGAGGAGGACAACCCTCACAGGCTAACCCCCTAAAGACTGTGTATTGGCCATGCGAGTAAAAGAGATAGTATCTGAAATAACAGGGGAAAGGAAGTTCTTGCTCCTGTCAGGACAGTCCACAAGAGTACTGCTTCAGACTCCAGACAAGGAAGTGACTCAACAGTATGAGGCACAGAAGAGGGAGGAGGAAAGTAAGGGACCCAAGGAAAGAGAAGAACAAGATCTAAGATTAATGGTATTAACCCCAACCAGCAAAAGACAGAAACTCAGACAACGGATGGCTCAAGGTCAGGGGGACATCCTTCCATCGAAAACAGGAGTGGTCATCTTGCCAGTCAGGTGTAAAGGGGGATATTGGCAAGTTGGTTTGTCAGAACTACAAGGAGCTGCACATGGGGAGGTAACGATGCAAGGAACCAAGCCTCAATTTCTGTCTCTGGTGGCTCTTACAGGGGGAATGACGGGAGAATCCTGGATTAAACTGGAAATACTAAAATTTATAAAGGAAAATGTCCCACCAGGGGCTATGGCTACCCTTTCACTAACAACTGAAGAACAAAGGGTGACAGAGAGAGACGTGTACCTCAAGTATGAAGGGGTAAGGCAAGATGAATTGAAATGGTTTGGACAAGAAGCTCTAAAAGATATTAAAATCCTCAAAATCAAGGCAGGCTTGTTCTGGTCAGAGGAAGATGTGGGGATTCTCCTCGCCAGAGTGCTAAAGCATGGCATTATGGAAAAGGGAGGGGTGCTGGATATAGGTTAGTGGAAAAACCTCTAGAGGATACTTTTGAATGTTTACTAAGAGTATTAATGGAAGGAATTAAAATCATTGGTGCTTTGTACAATAAAGATAAATAATGGAAATTGTTTAGGCGGCAAGCAGATGTATACCTTAGAACTTAAAATATGAATGGTCTAGCCTCTGCCAAATTAATCAAAAGACAAGCGATCTTTGAACAGTTAAAAGGTATTGACGGTAAAAAATGGTCAGATGTAATATGTATCCAGGAAACCCACTTGATGGACTCAGAAATGCATAACTACCTACACAAACAAATATGGTCTCACCAATCCTATAGAGCCCATGCTATCACCCCATGGAGCTCTGGGGTAGCTATTTGGGTCCCCCCCCAATCCAGGGCACAGATTACTTACTCAGTAGCAGATCTGGAACAAGGTAGGTGGGTATATGTATTAACCATGTTGGAACTAGAGATAGTGGGAATCCTTTGCGTGTATGAACCTAATGAGGGAGGAGAAAGGAAGAAGTTTTTTTAAAATATTTTTCCACGACTTCCAACAAGCGTTCCTTTAATCATAGCTGGTGACTTCAATGCTGCCCCAGATCACCAACTTGATAGATGGCGACGTCATGGCGCCCACCCTCCCCATGTCCATCATACATGACAATGGATGAAACGATAATTACAAATCTATGTCAATCTCTTAATCTATTTGATTCTTATAGAAGGTTGAATCCAACGATCAGAACTTTCTCGTGCTTCAGAAAAGACAATACTAATCATAACTCAAAATCAAGAATAAATATGATCTTAGTGGCTGAAGAACTGCAAGGAGCTCTCCAACTGGCATACATTTTTTCGAAGAGCCCTTTCCCTGGTTTAGATCATGCTACGTGTGTCGCAATATTTTCTTTCAGGAAGAAACCATATCAAGGGAAACAATTTTATCACCTCAACACATCTCTTCTTAAGATGGATTGTTTTCGTAATTACCTTCGAGATAATTGAAATTTTCGGAGTGATCGGAGGGATCACCTCAGAGATGACATTAAATGATTCAACAACGGCCTAGTTTTTTTAGGCCGTAAGTGCCATGAATATTCTAAACTATTGGCAAGACAAAAACATACAAATGAAACCAACATTCATAATAGAATTAGTGAGCTACAAAGAAAAGAGATAGACTCCCAAGACCAATGAGTCCTAGAATCAATAGCTGAAGAGCTTCAAAGTCTAGAAAACCAGCTTTTGACCCAAATGGAATACAGATGGCAAGGATTAAGAATCAGGGGCAAACTCAAAATTCAGAATATGGAAGGCTCAATGGATGCACGTTTCTTTGCAATGGCTAGAACCAGAACATGAAGAACTATCATTGAGGTTTTTCAAGACCCAACAGACCCTAATAAGGACCCAGTTACCTCGACGACATCATGGTCAAAAGTAGCCAGAGATTTTTTCAAAACACTTTTTACATCACAAAACAGTCATATCCCTAAAGAGCATCGCATCTTAGAGATGGAAAAGTTCCTTATGTTTATAAACACAACTTTAACAGAGAAACAAAAAGAAATGATAGAAAAACCACTTGATAAGGATGAAGTATGGAAGTCCCTCTTACTAATGGATGGAGACAAATCCCCATGCATTGATGGTCTCCCAAAGGAATTTTGAGAATCGACATGGGATTTTATTTCTCAAGATCTAATGGATTATTACGAGGCTGTTTGGGAATTGGGAGAGATGAGAGAATTTGTTGGGCAGGGAGTACTTACCCTACTGTATGAGAAAGCAGATAAGGTTAATATAAGAAATTATCGCCCAATAACTCTTCTAACAATAGTTTATAAACTCATAGCTAAATCATTAGCACATCGCATGTCCAAAATAATTCCAGAAATCATTCACTCATCCCAAACAGGATTCATAAATGGTAGAAACATTCAGGATAATATCCTTCTTGTAAATGAACTTCGTAAAATATCTCGTCAGTCCAAACACAATGCAACCTTAATCTTTATTGATTTTGAAAAGGCATACGTATTGTGTAACCGTATGAAGGCCGTGAACGCGTGTTCATGTTCAAACGCGCGCGTTCAATCACCCCAGCCCCGCGTTCAATCGCGTTCAAACGCGCCACGCGCACGTGCGTGCCAAAAAATTGAACGTGCTCCCGCGGGGTGCGCGCGCGCGACGGGGGCTATGGGGTGGTGGTCCGAGTTTAACGGACCCCAAAGTGCAAAAACCGCCCCCCAGGACCACCTAACAGCCCCCCCCTCCCCCGCCCCACGGCCCCCATGGCCCCACCCACAAAACAGCCACCTGCCAAGCCCCGACTCCCCTACCCCCACCCAACGGACGGCCACCCACTCCAGCCACCTCCCCTCCGCCCGTGTCTCTGCGCCACCAGAGGACGTTTGTTTTTTTTTTTTCCCCGCCCATAATTACAACCCCCCAAACCACGCCACCCATTTGCACACACACACACTGACACACACACACGCATTCACACACGCACATGCACACACAAATTCACACCGTCGCACACACACAGACACTTTTTTTTTCCCGCCAACACGTACAACCCCCCCAAACTGCGCCACCCATTTACACACACACATATTCACATTCTGACATTCACACACACACACACAAACTGCGACCTTTCGTTTAATTGTTTTTTCCAAAATATCTGTTTTTTTTTTTTTTTTAAATAGCGCAAAACAAGCGGTTAGACAAATTAAAAAAAAGGGTTGCAAGCAAAAAAAAAAAAGGGGGTTTGAGCGTTCGGGGGCAGTGGTGGGGGCGGGGGTCCAGGGGAGGGGGCTACAAGAAGGGTTTGGGTTATGAGGGGCATGGAAACACTTTGGTGGAAGTGAGATTTCAGAGAAACCAAGGGTGGACTCAAAGCACACAAAACACTCGTCGTCTGAAAACAAAAACATCGCAAATGACAAGATGTAATGATCGAAGCAAAACGCAAACCAATATAGCATGAATAATAGCAAAAATCTGCAAAAAAGTGCCTACTGGAAAGTACAATATAATACAACATCACGAAACACCACGTCTGTCATGGATAACAAAAAACTAAACTCGAACGAAATGGCCATGTCCTCCTACGAAAGTAGACTGGAATGCAACATCACAAAAAACTATGTCTGCGCAGAAAACTACCCACTGAAAAGTAGACTACCGATGAGAACCTCGTCCGTGGGACCAACCACTGCCACGTCCTCGATGTCTCCGACGCTGGCCGCCGCGTCTGCCAGCGGAAGGCTCGGGACCGACCGGACGCTCGTCCGGGTCGTCGTCGATAATGACTCTCCTGCCTCTCACCCTCCTGTCTACACCTGCGGCTGCTAGGTCATCACGTCGGCGTGACTCGCGTAGCATAGGTAGACCGTCTGTCCCTGAAGTCTCCCCCTCCCAGCGTCGATCTAAGGGCACGTGTCTCTCCTGCCTCGGTTGTGTGACAACGCCAGGCTCCTGCAAAATAATCGACGCCTCTCTCAAACCGTACGTCAAGGGCGGATCCACTGCGCTCGCTGCGCCACCGCCTGCACCCTCACGTATGTCGTTGCCCTGGCCACCGCTGCCACTGCCGCCACCGCCTCTACCACCAAACCTTGAAGCTATAACATCTCGACGTCTCACGACCGTGGTAGCCCCTCTCAAACTTGGCTCACGACCGACACTCGCCGTCGTCACCCATCTCGTCTCGCTCCATGGTCAATCAGTGCGACCGAACAACATGGTGTCCAGCAACTCCCGTGCACGCTGGGCGGTGTCTCTCCGTCTACGCTCAACCGCCCTCGGGGTGAGACTACCACCCCCCCTCGGAGCTGCGGTCATGGGTGATGAAGGGTCTGCGGCGCCTCCAGATGGCGCTGAGACCGAACCTCCAGAAGGTAAGTCCCCTGCGGCCCCGCCAGATGCCGCTGCGACGGATCCTCCAGAACGTAAGCCCCCTGCAGCCTCGCCAGATGGCACTGCGACGGAACATCCAGAAGGTAAGCTAGGGCTGGCTGGCCCCCAAGACAAGTCCTCCACGTGCGGCAGCTTCCCCTCCTCTGGGACCGTCTTGAAAATACACCGGTTGATCTCCGTCAAATCCGTCCTGCCGTGCTCCTCCAACTCCTCAGCGCTCATAAAACCAAAAGGGAGGCTGCCCCGAGGCGTCGCCACATACCTAATCTCCGGCCTCTCCCGTGACGGCGCAAAAGTAGGGACCGGGGGTATGCACGCGCCCCTGCCTATCCGCTCTCATGCATACCCTGACGAACATCTACTCCCGTGCTCAAAACCTCTGTTGAAGCCGCCTCCGGCTGCGGCGTGTCGTGAACATCTGCCGGAGGATCCGTGTGGGCAGCTGGCGCTATGTCAACGGACGCCGACGTAAATGTCCCCAACTGCCTCTGTCGCTCCTCGGCCGCACGACGGGCGAGCTCCTGCGTCCTGGGGTCCCTCTGCGCCATGAGGCCAGCTCGACGACTATCAAGCCTATCCAGCCTCTCTGCAGATGTCTCTCCAGGGGGTGTCCGGTCCTCATCCCCCTCTGCCCCCGACATCACCTCTGCTCACATGGCAGGGGAGAAACTACTCGGGTCCGCTAAGCTGATCTGTCCCAAGAACTCCTGCATACCCACACTGATGTCCCCACGGGACTCGCTCTCTCCTCGGGCCAGACCCACGCTCTCTCCCGGGGGCATACCCAAGTCACCAAACTCACTGAAACCGGCTCCGCCCCCCGTCATCGGTATCCGCTCATCCCCGGCACTCCAAATCTCGTGCGCCTCAACCGCCGCAGCAACCTCTGCACCGCCTCCACCTCCGGCCGACGCACCACCATCTCTACGAGCCAACCTCTGTCTATCTCCGTCGTCCCCCTGCACCGGTGAAGAACCGACCTCTAATCTGTCCGGCAATCGCTGTCTAGGGCCCCTCACCAATCTGTGCAATCGATCATCCCCGACTGGTTGTCGACGAAGCTGCTTCGTCGAAGTGGGAAGAGCGGTGGATGATGCCGTACCAGTACGAACACGCGCAGGACGATGGCCAATCCCCGACTCTGCCCCCCTCGAAGGTGCAAACCCAGGATCTCTCTCCCGCTCCAAGGACCGCGGGTCAGCGGACATAGTTCTCTGACGCTGTGGAGGGCTCTCGTGACGACCCCCGGACGACTCCTCCAAGTCAACTCCAACGAAAAGGTCATCTCCGCCACTTCGTCTCCGGACGTCCTCTGGGTCGCTCCACGCATCACGCTCATCCGCCACAGGACCGGCGGTAGCGGGGCCCGCCAGCTCGTCCTCATCACCCTCAGAATCACTGTCGTCTCGAGGGTACGAGTGCAATGTGGCGGCTCAAGTACCAAAAACATCGCCCACATCACCCGGAGGAGCTCTCGACCCACATGGGTCTCACTGCCAAGAACGTCTCTGCTCCTCGAGCTCCTCCCGCATCCTGCTCTCGTCCGTCCCCTTCCACGAGGGGCGAATCCCGATACCTCCCTCCACGTCCAACAACGACTCATCCAAAGTCCACGGCAGTGCGAACCCGCGGCCTGCCCGCTGATGAGAGAGAAGGCGGACGTTGGCTGAGATCTCAACCAACTTCGCGACCTTCTCAAACTCAAGCCGGTTACACTTCTTCGTCTGTACACCCTCGTGGACGGCCCAATTCCTCTCCGCAGGAGAGGAGCACGTCTACATGTACATCACACGAAGAGCGATAACCTGCAACTGGGGAGCGCACTGCCCGTACCTCAACCACCAACACCCGGACTCGTACGTCTCCGCATTGCCCATGCACCTTTGTGCATCTCTGTCTCCGTCCCTCCCCCCCCAAGCAATCGTCCCCCTCCGTGTGTGGAAGTCGTGAAGCTGCGCACATGCGGTCTCGTAGTCAGGGCTCGACACACCGAACCCTGTCTGCGACAAGATGTAAGTCTCCGCCTCCCTCACCAAACTGGCGTCGTAGTCGCTGACAACGCCCTCGAAGTACCGCAAGTCCCGGCGGCTGGGACAAAGAAGGTGAGCAGCGGCGTGCGCCGGCTCCAACATGTGGGCGCATCGGGCCTGCACCCTCTGCACAATGTGGTGTGCAAGATCGACCGGAAGTGCACAAACCTCCTCTGCTACCTGGCGGGCCAGATCCTGTGTCCACTCAACAACCCGCGACATGTGCAGCCCTCCACGATCCAACTTGCGCAGCAGGTCATACACGGGCTCCATGACACGGAACAAGATGGTCATGGAATCCCACCAGCTGCCATGCCGCACCTGCCACCTCACCCACCTAGCCAAGTGACGAACGGAATGGTCCCAAGGGACCATACCCCAAGTGTCGCCATCCACCGTCCTCTCCAATGATGACCTCACTGCCAGCAAACGCTCCACCATCGCGAACACGGATGCGAAACGTGTCTCGCAAGGATAAATGAGGCCCATCTGCCTGCTCTCCCCCCGGAAAATATGGAGAGCGGCGCCGTGCTTCTTAATGAAGCGCACCACCGCTTTCCCCCTCACGACGATGTCCTTGGACCACGCGCCCGAACAGCCAATGTCTGACAACATCTTGTTGCAGACATGCACTGCGCATGGGAGCCACGTGATCCGTCGATGCTCTGGCCTCTGCTTGGGCCCCTGGAGCATGTTCGCCGCGGCGACGTACGCCGAGGCGGAGTCGGTGCAGATGGCGTTCACCCACTTTGGGGGGAAGTCATCGAACACCTTGATCCAGCGCGCCAACACATCAAGCACGCGATCCCGCTCACCCTCCCTGTTCATCGTCCGGATGAGCATCACCCCACGCGACCCGCCGGCAAGAAAGTTAACGATGGGTCTAGCATCGCGTGACTTCCTCCCGTCCAACATAATGGTGGCCCCCGTGACATAGAAAGGAGCCCTGACCTCCGCAAGATCAGCTCCCACATCGTCCGTCGTGTGGACAATGGTCTCTTTGTCTGCAATCTCATTCTCTGAAGGTCATAACACCTTCACTGGCCCCGGCAATTCCCTGAAGTGTCGGACTACGTCCAACCACGGCTCGCTCCGGAAGACGTTGAACGCTAGGCGCTGACTGTACACAAACCGCAACCACTTCTTCTTGAACTCCATCTGCCACTTTGAAGAGAATGACTCCGGGATAGTGTTTTGCCTCAGCCTCTTCTGTGTTGTCGTCGGTCACGCCCCCTCCTCTCTCTCCTTCCTCTTCCCTGCAGATGGACCCAGCTCAGCGGTATCCGCACCTGCCGGTGCATGAGCCGACACGTGCGCCGACGCAAAGTACTGGACCTGCTGCCCCCCTGGCTCGCTGACAGCGCCCTTCCCTCACTCCCTCCCTGACGACCCCGCCCGCGCAACCTCCTCGAGGTCATCGTGCACGTCGATCTGCTCCTCAAGCTGCTGGATCCGCCGTAGGAACTTGTCATACATCTTGTACTCACTGTTGTAGTGGATGTCGACAAGTGCCTCGTCGGTCACTTCAGGACATCCCTTGCCCTGGCGGAAATGGCGCGCCGCCACAAACTGGTTGCCTTGGAACTCGTGGCCGCAGAAAACGCACTTCAGCATTCGATTGTCGTGGAATCTCTCGCCGAGACTCTGCCCGACGCGGATGTACTTGTACACGTAGCATTTCTTTTGCGCCTTCAGATTCTCATCCTCCCCCCCATCCTCAAACACACTGGACTGACTTCGCGGCATCGTGCCCACTCGCCGATGGCTGTACGAACTCCCGCCGACCTCCCTCCCTCCCCGCACAAGGCCTCGTCGGCCCAGTGCCCACCACCAGATGACCCCTGTCGCGTCGCCCACGCACCCCGCACGTCCTCGAAACCCTCCACCCCACCAGCGACAGGGCGCAGCCCGCCCAAACGAATGCACAGAACGCGCGTTCAAAAAGACTTAACGCGTGTTCAAAAAGACTTAACGCATGTTCTTTAAACGCGAACGCACGTTCAAAAAGAATGAACGCGCGTTCAAATTTTAATTCCGCAGCGCGCCATGACCGTCTCCGTCGCCGCTCCGCGTCGTCGTCGTCGCTGTCCGCTGCCGCTCCGCCTCGTCGTCGTCGCTGTCCACTGCCGCTCCGCTCCGTCGCCATCCGCGCGCGCCTTCGCCACGTCAACTACTCTCTCTCTCTCACTCTCTCTCTCTCTCTCTCTCTCTCTCTCTCTCTCTCTCTCTCTCT
>BFEA01000402.1:956083-970346 GCA_003427395.1 Chara braunii
TTTTTTTTTTTTTTTTTTTTTTTTTTTTCCCCCTCGACGACATTCCCGAGTCCCAACTGGACCCCACAGGCTCCCCTGACGACCCAGTGCCCTCGCAGGCACCTCCCGGGTCCTCCCCAGCCCTCATTGCCCCTTCAGCCCCCCCTGCGCAAACACGTCAAACGCGTTCAGGGCCGTTCATTGAACGCGTGTTCACCGCGTTCATAAACTGAAAGCAGAACGCGCTTTCAATGAACGCGCGGTAACACAAACCATGTAGACTGAATTTTTTTAGACAAGTGTTTGGAAAAGATGAATTTTGGTTTAAATTTTAGAAGATGGGTGAGAGTCTTGCATCAAAACGTCACCACAAGGGTGATGGTCAATAACAATGTGGCCCCACCCATCCCACTAGAAAGATCAGTGCAACAAGGCGACCCATTGGCACATTTTCTCTTTGTCATTATTATTGAAGCACTAGCGGCAAATTTGAGACATCACAAAGATATTCGTCGCATACAGATCACGAGCATTCCAGAAGATGTCGTTCCAGTTTGCTCTCTATTTGCTGATGACCTTTCACTTATGGTTTATGCTACTAATGAAAATATGGAAGAGATTCAGAATTTGATGGACAAATTTTGTCGCCTATCAGATATGAAAGTCAATTGGGGTAGTAAAAGAACGGGTTGGTGGATACATCACTAAGGTGGGAGACCTCCAGAATTACCAAAGATAAAGTGGTTACCACTGGATACTCCTATCAGGGTGCTTGGGATTTCTTTATCAGCTGAAGGTAAACCAAAGAATCATAACGAATGGATCTCCCAACCCGCTCAGTCTAAAATGGAATTGTGGAAGAATAAACGTACTTCTGTTTTTGGGCAATCGATGATTATTAACAATGTAATCCTGGCATCTATGTGGTATAAGTCTGGGATTTGGGCTATGGATAGAGATTCCCTTAAAACTCTTCAGCGTCAGCAAATAACCTTTTTATGGAGAGACAATCATGAGTATAACAGTGTTATCAATAGGGTAGCATGACAATCTATTATTCAACCAAAAGCAAGAGGAGGATCGGGGATTCTTGACCCTCTCATCCAGACTAAAGCACTTTCTATCCAGTGGTTTCAACGCTTGTTATTCAATCCCCAGACTCCATGGACACCTTTGGCCTTGGAACAAATTAAGCGCTTAGCACCCCCTATGACTGAGAGGGTTGACCCTTTGACATGGTTGGAAAATAGATCTTTGACTATTCCAAGAGGGAAGTACAATACAGTAACATCGGCAGGTTCAAGTAGGCAGACGGTCAGGCAAGACTTGAAGAATGACCCATTTTTTGTTACTATGCTAAAGATTTGGAGGAAGTGTGTCAACAGCCTCTATTCGACAATAGATGGATTAAATACTCCCAGGGGTATGTTCTCCACTGTATGCACTCGCCCTGGAAAGGATGGATTAATAATGGTATTATGAGGATAAAAGATATATGGAATAAGGAAACAAATGATTGGATTGATCCATCTAAACTAAATGGGAGACTAAGATACTGTCACCATTCGATGGAAGCCCTAGAAAAGATTATAGATCTTATTCCACTTGAATGGATTCGTATACTTAGAAAAGGTCCCAAACTAATGATGGATGACTGGGTAGCACTCAAGTCACACTCCCAGCTGATTGGCAGAATTATTGAGCAAGCCCAAAATGGAAGCGTTCTTTTACAATTTTTTTCTCTATCTTCTACCAACGTTGTTCTTCAGATGGGGCAAGGGGAAACCCGATGGGTCCAGGCTCAACAGATTTTCAGGATAAGGGTAATCAAAAGTAAAGATTCTTGGGTAGCCTTTAAACCAAAGTGTCATATCTCTTCGCTTCCTCTTGACCCGGGCAATTGGGTACAGAGTACATATACAACGGTAGGAAAACATAATAGATCATTCAAGAGGGTCATCTACTCACTTAAAGTCAAATCAGCCTATCAAATGCTACGCCCAAGAATCAATCTGAAAGACAAGGTTATTACTAGGTGGATGAAACACCTAAATATAAGTAAGGAAGAACTGAGGTCAGTTAGATGGTTTAAAACAGCCAAGGACAAACCTGCCAAAATAGCTTCCCTACAATGGCAAATTGAACATAGGTGTCTCCCAACCAATGATTGGCTCATTGACAGATCCTCCTTAGAACAGAGAGGACTAGCATCAAGATGGTGTAAGTTTTGCAGATCAGCCTTCCCGAGTAAAACAATTCCTGAAACTATGAAGCATATCTTTATGCATTGTCCGGGTTCAATCTGGATATGGAGGTGGTGGGACCGTATATGGTCACAAATAGTCCCACAGGCCCCCTGGCCATGGGGGTGGAAAGAGATCCTCCTAGAGACATGGTCCCCTGATATAGAAGTAGTGGAGAACAATGAAAAATTTGTGGAAAATCTATTTTGTATTGGGAGAAGAGCGGTAATGTGAGCTATTTGGATGAGGAGGTGCACATATGAATGGGAAGGTGCTAGGTTAGATGAGCTAGACTTCATAGAGACTATCAAACAGCAAATTCAAACAGACATCTTAACGAAATGGGCTCAAGTAAAGGAAAAAGTTTATTTTCTCTCAGACAAATCATAAATTCAAATTCATTTTCGAAAATTCAGTCGTAAATGGCTGGGCGGAAACCAGGGAGGGCGAATTGGGAATGTCATATGGAATGGGGCAAGGGAGGATGATAATGCAGTATTCAACAGAGACTACAAAGTGATATTTGAAGATTGGACTACTGTTGATTACTCAATACCTTTGCGACCACTAGTAGAATTCCCAGATCCTTTCCCTCCCCCTGCATCAGCCCTTGTTCCTATCTCTTGGTATGAGGATTATAGAGTAAAGCATTGCTAACTTTAACAGGTCATTCTGGCATCCTGAAAGAAGGATGAAGAGGTGATGCTTTTCTCTATTCTTAGAGGAGAGACAGATAATGGTCAGTTTTCTCAAAGAAAAGGGACGCTGAGCCCGGTTCTCAACAATTTTTCGTTGCGGCCACTCCGGGTAGAATGTGAGGACCCCGACCTCAATCTTCATATTGATAATATCAGCCTTGGGCAATTGGGCCCATTTTTCTTAAAAAAAAAAAAAAAAAAAAAAAAAAGTTTACTCAATTCCTGTATGAGTTTTGGCCAAAGTGGCGTGCTTCCAAATATCTGTTTTCTTCTTTGATTGACTGGTATATTGAGGGACAACGTTTTTTTTTTTTTTTTTTTTAATTAAAAAGCACTCCCCCTTTAGTGATAACAGTGCTAATAAGAGAAGACACTGTTAGCACCTAGGGGGAGGCTCCATCTATTGTGTTGCAGCTGGGTATGTTAATTAAACGAATGATATTGGTCACTAACCGCACTGCACTCCAGCAAATCAATGATGAGATGTAGGACCTTATGCACATTGCATCAAGTTCCTGCATTGATGAGAGAGTCTTTATGAATCGGATGGATTACTTACAACAACATTGGACGTTTCAGGTCCAACCAGCAATGAGGACTGTGACACGTAATAATCATGTGGGTTGGCTCGTTCGAGGGGATCAAATGACAGCCTCTTTTTTTGTCAGACATCCGCCACCTGTTCAATCGCGCTTGATTTTGGCAAGGCAACATCCGTTTGATGCATATGCGCCCCTGGCCACAAACACACAATCGATTATAACTAATATATCTTTATTTTATGAGAATCTGTTGTCTTCACAGACCCAATACAATGAACAACAGTTGCTTCATCAATTTCATGATGAAGTTTGGGCAAAAATTGGCAGGAAATTGAATGCAAAAAAAATACAAAATATGGAGGCTGACATCACTATGCAGGAGGTGACTGATGCGCTCAGATCCTTAGCGCTGCACAAAACACCGGGCTTTTTTTTTTTTTTTTTTTTTGAAGATCAAAACCCTTCGGTTCCGGCTCCTGCCATTCTGGGGAGTGACAGTCCGGTTCCTATTCCACTGGCAAGTCTTATGAAACATATAGAGGACACACCCACGCTCCTTCCCATTATGGTTGGGAGGCCCGAGTGGGCGGCATTGATTGCTTCCTTACGGAAGGATGTGCCTCCCCTCACCCCTGCTTGAATTGGTAAGTCCATGTTTAGTCCAACTCCTCTCAGCTCTACAGCTGCCAGATCAATGTGCTATACTAGAGTGGACTAAGGCGAACTTCTCTTCTTCTACGACCCTCCTCTTTCCTTTTCTCTCGTTCCCCTCTACATACTGTACCACTGCGTCCCTACCAGGCAGTTAGATGGGGGGGGAAGGGGTCGGGAAATGCTTCAGGGGGTTTGAGGGGGATCCCTGCATCTAGCTTAGCCCAGTCATTGAATATTAAACGATAGTCTTTCTCTATAACTGCCCCCTATTGACTCTCGTCCATCCCCTTTGTCTCTCCTTTCCATTCCACCTTCCCAATTCTTCCTCCATCGGGTCCTCCCAGCCAACTTGAGCAGAATTCATGTATTTTGTGTTTAATGTCTTTTAGTGTTTGCAGATTCTGGATATTGAATTTAACCGTGTCCCATTTGGCTAATATTTCGGTTTGGATCTGCAGTATTACACTTTCGGTGAATTCTGGGCCCTCTAGTCTCGGCCCTTCCATTTCATAGGTTCAACGTCGTCTCCACAGTGCCCAGAGAACCACTCTTCTACCCATTGTGAACATGTTAGTGGTGAATTCGTCAGGGTGTTCCATCAGACTCCCCGGCCAGGTTTCACAGAGCAACGCCTTCTAATCCCAGGGCCAGGGTAAGTCTGTGCCTAAATGAATCCAAATTATGTCCCACCAAACACCGGGTTTGGATGGGTTGCCTGCACAATTTTTCGCTGCACATGTTGCCAAAAATGTCGCAAATGTATCAGGTAGTTTGGAATGGTGTTTCCTTTCCGTCGCAAGTGGTACAAGCTATTATCACATTTACACTAAAAAAAGGAGATAGTACTGACATTAAGGATTACAAACCAATCACATTAATACCTGCACTTTATAAAATCTTTGCCAAAGTGCTCACAGCGAGACTCCAAAAAGTGCTTTCTTCCCTTATCCACCCATCACAAACTGGCTTGGTCCCAGGGCGACAGATTTTACACAATGTGATGTTGGTGGAACAACTGGTTGAGCATGTGTTGGGAGGTGGAGATAGTTTCGCTATTGTCTTACTTTATCTTGAAAAGACTTTCTTTTTTTTTTTTTTTTTTTTTTTGGACAAAAAGCTCCAATCTATTCGTGGGGAGCAGCACGTGCTGAGAACCGGGCCCAGTGTCCCTTGTACAGTGATGCAAATGAGGGAATTTTTGCAGGCTGTACTGACAGCCTTTGGATTTGGTCTCAAATTCAAACATGCGGTTTCTAGTCTCCTTTCTAATGTCACTTCGCATGTTTGTGTCAATGGGGTGTTGTCTGCTCCTATTCAGCTTCGACGGTTTGCGACCCTCAACCTCACGCCCTATGTTGTTTTTCGATCGGAGCGTTTTGGTTTGCGAAAAGGCCCGAGAAGAACAACAAAGATGGGGTATGCCAAGGATTTTTTGGAAAATTGAGTGTGGGGACACAGACATAACTGAGATCCCCCGTGTTGGTCCGACTTTAGTACGAAAGGGTTCCGTCGCCACACGGGCTGCGGAAAGAAAAAGGTTCAAGGTGATGGGAAATTCAATCCAAAAGTTTCGTTGTACTTCCCAGCGAGCCGTTTGCCTGCGTTTCGAATGAAAGGGGGGGGGTACACACGTAGTATCCCGTTTTCGGATAAGGTCCCGTCGGCGTTCACTACACAACTTCGAAGCCGATGTGGAGGACCTTAATCAAGTGGCTTTTTCCTTGTGTTCGTCCTCGCCACATGTGCGGTAATGGAAGCCCTTGGCTCAGTAACGCTCAGTGCGGCGACGGTCGCTGCACAGTGTGTTAGGCCAATGAGGCGCCACTGCCGAGCACGGGATGACGATCAACTCATTAAACGGCAACAACAACGAATAAGGCGGAAAGTGCGTATCAACAATAACGAATCCTGCACCGACGAATCCGGAGCACCGGGTCTCGGGTGGAAAGTAATAACGCCCGCCAATCTTTGCGACGGATTCTCGTACGTCCCACTTGCATACACACGTCCTGTCCTCGTTGTACGGGAAGGGGTGCGCCGGGGGTGGGACAGTCAGTCCACATGGCAAAAGGACAGAGCACAAAAATCCTACCTAATCATACATCATTTATTTAACGCACTACTCAATCCAATCCCGCGTTTCATCAAGTCAACCAATCAACATCCCCGTCATGCTTGCACATGTTCTCCGACACAATCCACTTCATGCACATATAAAGGTGAGAGGAGAGAAATCACCATAGTCCATCCCTTATAGCAAAAACATAACAGAAAGATGGTGTGAGGGAGGAAAAACGTAGATCAAAAGAGAGAAGAGAGCAAAAAATAATTACACAGGAAAGTCCGGTGATCTTTAACAGGAAATTCCGGCTTAATTGCCATGTCAAAAGAACTCACGCTCGAAGACCCGGTGAAATAGTTACAGCTCGTTCAGAGTCCTACGCTAATTCAAAAATTAAAAAACACCATATCCGCGCGTAGAGTGAACGTGGGAAAAAGTCCTATGCCTATTCAGATTCACACGATAATTCCCAGAGTTTCCCAAGACGAAGTCCAAAACATTCATGCACAAGAAAGGACGCGACAGGTCCCGCTTATTTCAGAATTCCTAATCGTCGACCCAAATTCCTAGCGTGCTCGCTAAGGTGCGTATATTTCCCATGTATTTCCCAGGGCTGGTCCCCGGATGGACCGGGGACCCCTACCCCATCCGCGGTCCTCCCGGTTGGACTGGCCGGTGAGCCGGGCCGGTTCCCTCCTTGTTGCCCCCAGTGCATTTTCGCTGGGGGCTGAATTTTTTTTTTTTTTTCGGCGCGTATGTGTTCCTCAAGCCTTGTTGGGGGGGGGGGGCTGCCCCGCAATTTCAAGACCAGGTCCTGTAGGCCCGGATTTGTCAAGTCCAGAGAAAGTGGCCAATCTTGGTCGCCGATCGTCGCAGATCAGCGACAAAGATCGGCTAGGACCCCATGTCTTAAGAAAAACGGGTAGAGGATATCCGTCGCTGATCTGTGCAGATCAGCAATGGAGAACACCCACGCATTTTTCTTAAGATGTGGGTCGGGTGGGCCCCTTCTCCAATTTGTCATCTTGTGGTCCAATGGACCAGTTACCATTGGCAACATCTGATGTTTTTTCACCCTCAGCCACGAGGGGAACACTATACTTCTGATGAGACTCTGCTGAGATGTTATCCTTCTGCGACGTCCGTGCTATCTGTCGAAAAAGTTATGGGTTCGGATTTTGGAATCGTGATTTCAGAGCCGTCTGAGGTGCAATCCCAAGCATGGACCTAAGCTATATTCTTCCTCCATCTATGTCGAATGGACCTTGCTCCAATACATGTATCTGGACAGGCTGCCAGGCAAGATACTTCCGGACTGACAACTCACCTTATGTAGAAACCAACAAACAGAAAACGCTCTGCCTCCACGAGCTGAAAGCTGGAACCATAACTTTTCTGCTGTCGAAATATACTCTGGAAGAGCTATAATTTCGGGCAAGGACCTCGTCTCATCATATCTGGTTCAGCTCGTGGGGTATCAATATCAAATGACATACTCCACGAAGTGCTCCAGTCACGGGGGGATCGGATAAGTGAGCTTGCTTACTTGATCCCTCCCCGAGCAAGCCATACTAGTTGCCTGAATATGTCAATAGTAACCCCCTGCCCCCCTTTGGAAGCCCCCTGAAAAATATTGTACCTTGAAAATTTTATTGTGGATTCGGACAACTCTTGAAAAGCGCAGTCGAAATTTGACCCTCCCCAAAAAAAACAAGAAGATATTTGGGCACTTTTTTTTCAAAACCGATTTCCCGGTTCACCCCCCTGGGCTGGTCCGGCTCCATTTGGACCAGGGTAGCTCAACCGGGCGGTTGTCGTCCCAACACTGGTATTTCCCAAATTGCAAAAAGGATGGAAGTCCAAAAAACGACCCAAAATGTCGAAGGTCCTGAGAGGGACGGACCTCTCCGATTACGAACAATGCACATCAATCCATGGAAACACAAAAAGGGGCCTCTTTGGCCAGTTTGTAAAAGACGACAAAAATTCGAAGAGAAAGGGGGGAGGGGTGTTAGAAGATGGCACAGGTCCGGAAGCTGCCGCGGCACAGGTCAGTGCGGCAAGGTTGCCCTGTTGCACCGTACTTGTACATCTTGTATGTTAAAACCATGCATATCCTTATTAGGACCGAACCAGACATTCTTGGAATACCACTCCCTTCAGGAGCGATTTTAAGGTCTGAAGCCTTTGTGGATGACTCTGTGGCATTTACCCCATTGTCTGACCACGCCTTTTTTGCTTTGAAAGACACGATTCAATTCTTTTTTTTTGTCATTTGTCGCAAGCGGTGGTTAATTGGTCTAAGTCCTTTATTTTGATACCGCCCGGGCCACAACCTCCGTATCACTGGGCGTTCGAGTTGTTATCCCATCTCAACAAGAATGTTTGTTGGACCACTGTTTATCATTTGATCCTCAACAAATGCAAGACTCTTCACAGTCACTTGCTCGACTGCGTACACATGGAAACAACACAAAGGTACCAGTTTGTTTAGAAGAGCGATAGTTATCAACAATGCAGTTTTGTCGACATTATGGTATAAACGTTCTCTTCTTCAATTGGACTCTCCTTCCCTTCAGATGGTGAGACACTTGGTGTCCCACTATTTGTGGAAAGAAGAGACTAACGACGATAATTTTTTGCCAAAGGTCGCCTGACAGACCGTTACACAACCAAAATGCCATGGAGGCCTCTCTATTTTGGACCCGGAAAGCCAGATCACTGCTTTGTTGGCGTGATCGGTGCCATGGGCTTTTTTTGAATCGCCGCATATTCCGTGGCCACAATTGACAGAATACACGTTTCTCCTTTTTGGATTGGTATGATCTGCGTTGTTTTTAGTTAGCTTTCCTTTGTCCAGAATACCTTCGTAAGCAACGGCTGCAGGGAGTGTGGGTGGGCATTTTAAAAGCTTGGGGAGTTGTTTGTCCTCGCCTGCAACCCCCTCTTATGCTTTTTGAGCGATTGCTTACTCAACCTTTGGGAGTCGTTCGACACTCCTCGGGGGCGTGATTCCAAGGGTTTCGTCTTCGTTCCACCTGTCCTCGGAGATGAAATCGGAAATGAAAATGTGAAAAAACTCCGAGGACAAATCCTTGGGCTCCGAGGATTCCCCAGCCAATCGTCCTCGACTCCAAGGGACCTCGCGAGGTCCCTTGGGGCCCGAGGATCCGTGTTTCACGGAGAGGAGAGGGCATGCACGTAGAGAGACGTTACAACCGAGAATTCAGATCGTGGCGGCGCCCTATTGGCTGAAAGCCTGAAGCACAATTTTTTTTCTTTTTTTTTTCCCTTTTTTTCTGACATGGCTCCAAGGATGAGTCCTCGGGCTATTCTCCGAGGACAGGTGGAATGACACCTCCAAAAAAAAAAAAAACCCTCTGAGGATTCATCCTCGGAGCCCGAGGATGCGCTGAGGAGTGTCGAACGACGCCCTTTGTTTAATAATCCCTATATTCTGACTGCTACTGGATTGCCGTTTGCATGCTTTGGACCTGGGCAATTTGGAAATGCATGGATGGGTAGAGGAATAGGTACCCTTTCGGACCTTTGGGATGTTGACTCTACTGATTGGAAAACAATTGATTTGTTGGCACCGAGATTGATTGGTCTGTGGCGTCAACAACAACAGATCCAACACTTACAAGATGCAGTGCCACAAGCCTAGTTACACATCCTGCGAAGGGGTTTGGAAGTGGCTGATGGCATGTGGTACAAATATAATGGTCAAGTTATGCCACAATATGTTTGGAGGAAGGAGACTTACTCCGAAGTGACAGACATTCCCAATTCGTTTTGGGAAGTCCAAGGCGATGCCTTTTCATTGGGAGAAGCGTTGAAGTATGCAGAATATGTAATACCTTTTCCTCCTCCTGAACAGTTTCAGCCTGTATGTGTCATTGAACAAGAGCATAGCTATCGACCTTTTTGTTTACAGACTTCATCCTTCCATCTGCCGGTGGATACCAGAGACTGGGCATGGCAGCACCCCCAGCATCCTGATAAACTGGTTTACCTATATGATTATACTACAAAATTGGGTTATCAAATGGCACGGCCACGAGTCGATGTGAATTGGGTGGTGGCTCAGAGGTGGATGGCTACGGGATGGATAGCAGATTCTTTGCCAATGCTATATCAAGCGTTTCCAGTTTTCTGGAAGCAGCTTATGGATTTGACCAACAGCAAACATGCTAGTCTTCTGTGGTTGACGATGCATTTGGCTCTGCCAGTGGATACTTGGTGTTCACGCAGGACTGTGAAAGCTGGCCCCCTGTGTACGATATGTCCAGGAACTCGCATGGAAGATGTACAGTGTGACCTTACTCAATCTTTTTGGGACTGGTGACGCCATTCTAATGTCCCGGTCCCGGACGTACAGGCTCGATGGGACGACCAATTTGTACTTATGGGGACAGCTTCTAGACGACAGCAGCCCTCGCCCTGCCGCTCCCATGCTGAAGAAACACTTCGTGGTGCTATTCTTACGACCCTCTGGAGTCTTCGTAACTCAGCAGTGCGCAGGGGCGGCGGTTAAATGCAATATCAAACTGGCAATATCAGCAGACTGGGAACTTAGAGTGCAGAAGAAAGGTTGTACGACTAAGGCGGTGAAATGGTTCTGTACTAGATGGCGAGCTTTCAATGGCCTGCGTATGGTTGCCTTGCATGAAGGAGCTTCACCCATCTTGTTTTTTTCTGACTTCTTTTTATGACACCTTGAACTTTTTTTTTTTTTTTTTTTTTGAAGCTCCAATCTATTTGTGGGGAGCAGCACGTGCTGGGAACCGGGCCCAACGTCCCTTATAATTGGAATACATTAATGATTGATGAAAATTTGGGATGATTCAGGAACACTTCCAGATGATTGAGATAACAAGCCGGAGATCGATGCTGACTACTCAGAATGCTTATCTACTCAGAACTCACATACTACCCTAACCCTAATCTTAGGTATTCAAACCAACCAGCCAATCTCTACCTAGCCAATACAGTGAACCAACCAAGCCTCTACCTGGTCTCACACCGCAATCCAGCTAGGTTACAGGGCAGTGCCACCCACCCCAACGCCGACCCTCGTCGACCAGATTGTAGCGTTTGGCCGAGTATTATGATTGCCTTCCACCCTCAGCAATCCCCAGATCTCTATCCAAGGCCTCAAGCTTCTATGAAGGTTACAGGGCGATGCCCCAGCACCGGCCAGCGTCGTTCTGGCTACTACTCAACCTAGGCAAGAACACAATAAAAGCTCATTTAGGGAATCAACTATATTAGAATGTCACCTAAGAATTCGGATCTGATAATGGTGGGATCCAGAGCAGACAACCAATCTGATGACGATGGTGATGATGTTGATGTGATGATGATGATGATGATGATGATGATAGATGAATGCTGCTTCGTCTTCCTCTTTCCTCCTCCTTTCTTCCCCCTATTTTCTCCCCTCTTCCCTTCTCGCTGCCTCCGCTGAGTAGAACTATCTGATAATAGTCAGTACCAATCAGCCTCAACAAGAAAGAAACCCTCCACTGCCACTAGTCCCTCGAGGCAACCAGTTCCCCCTAAAGGTATACCTCCAGCCAACACCTGCACAATCTGCCACCGCCAGGAGATGATGCGACCCCGTCATCCTTCGCCGCCCCAGACTAGCGCAGTCCCCCTAATCTGCCCTTAACCCCTACAAGGCGAGCACCTCCCTCCTTGTGCTGCCTCTGCGGAGAAGAGCGCTCCCCACTCAACCTCCTACCTTTTGAAACCATAACTTACCTAGGAAGAGCACAACAACACCCTTGATGAAAAAGACGAGGATAATGATTAACAAGACTGATGATGACAAGATAATGATAATGATGATGCCTCCCCTGTCCACTCCACCTCTTTTCACCTCTTTCCCACCTAACTCACCTCCTCTCCCCTTACTGCCTCCGCTGGTTAGAATCCCTCTGATGACGGGCATTTCCCATCAGCCCCAGCAAGAGAAGATCCTCCCTCTACCCTACTACCTAATATGGAGCAAACATGAACTTTAGAACTTGTGTACATATTTGTTAGTGGGTAGGGTGGGAAGAAGTGTATGAAGAAGAATACGGATAGTTCACATCAGTGGATACACGATAATATAGGAGAGGGTTGTATTTTACCACAGTAATAACTGTATGAATAAGTATAAAGAGAGTTCACATCAGTGGATACACAATAAGTTAGGCGAGGGGCTGTATTTTACCACAGTATATTGAAGGCTGCTTTGAGCAGTTCACTTGTGTTGTGTCCGGATATGTAGATAGGATAGGGTTGCTATTATAGGACGATGTGGTACGGGGAGGACCGGGGTCTCACTGGTTGGAGGACTGTGGTTGGGGATGGGACCGGCCGGGAGTGCCTCTCTCAGCCCCGTTCGATTGCAGCATTCATGCGAGGGACGCCGGGCCCACTTCCTGGTCTTAATGAAAGTTTGTTTTTTGTTTAAAACTAGGCTACCAGAGTGGCCCAGGGTTACTTGCCTGGCCGGGCCAAAAAAATAAAAAAATAATAAAAACAATTTTTTTTTTCAAGTTTATTTTTTATTCTAAATTTGGTGAAGAATTTCTTTTTCTTTTTTTTTTTCTTTGTTTTTTTTTCCACAAAACATCCACGAAGGCAGCTTGAGGCGCTGGTAGGAGCAGACACCTCAAGCTGGTCCGGGGGAGGCTCCATCTATTGGTGGTGAGCAGCACCTGCTGGGAAGCGGGCCCTTTTTTTAAGGCTCCAGTCTATTCGTGGGGAGCAGCACGTGCTGGGAACCGGGCCCAGCGTCCCATATGAACATACATCAGTTTGTAACACCGGGGCCATTACCCGGCTTCAGCTGAGAAAAACCTGAGAATAGAATGCTTCAAGCACTTACGAAATCAGAAACGTTCGAAAATTCTAATGCTGATGATATTAATGATTGTAACCAGTGATGATGACAAAAGAATTTAGCTACTCATGCCGAGGCAGCCATACTGGACTCCTAATCCTGAACAACTCCAAGCCCTCCCTTACCAGGATATTGCAACTCAGGAACAAGACAAACCTATCCCCCCACTGCCATAGCTGATCTCTCCTTACTACCCAGACTAACCCCACCCCATAAGTTGTCAAGGTAGCCCCCCCTGGTTCACCATTGGCTTGCTTTCCTCCCTCAGCAAACCCCAGATCTCTCTACAAGGCCTCCCACCCCTGCCAATTGCAGGTTACAGGGCTACGCCCCAGCTCCGGCCAGCGTTGTTCTGGCATCGGCAATCCAGAAGCACAGAACAAAGCAACTTCAGCAGTTATCAGTCTAGGTCCGACAATCCCTGAATTGCTATATCCTAAATAAAGAAGAAGACCAGGTGCTGCCAAGATTGTAAAGCAGCGGATGGCTGGTTTTGAAGTATTGAACTGTATCGAAATTATCAGATCTTTTTTGACGCATTGAGTTTATTAGATCATGAAAAGGGTACGCTTCCATTGGTCACAGCTCAAACCAATCCATACCCACTGTACCCTGTCTCATGCTGTCTCCACCGAGGAAAATCCCTCGGCCTCAACATAGAACAGATCCCTCTGGGACCCAATTTACAGAATTTACAGAATTTACAGAATTTCAGAAGAGTCATAGGGATTTCAAACATGTGTAGTGTGTGCTGTAGTGTGTGCCATGTTTCTCTGCAGGTATATAGTACAGATGTGTCTATATCTGTCTGAGCTTGTATTAACAGCCTTAGTGTTGTTATTCTGAGTCCCAGCATTTTAGCAGTATCTGTCTAATTTGTGCTCTGTGTTGTGTGTGAAGTGTATGTTTGTAAAAATGTAGTACGATGCTTGTCCATACCTATGTGCGATTGCCGTTAGGCGGTGACGGCAACATTGTTGTGGTGATCCTAGTACTTTATCAAATCCTAAGTACTGTTACATGAGGTGTGTATGCTGCTAACTAAATAGTTCAATGCAATGCAATGCAGTTGGTGCAGACTGTCTGGTTCTTGCTGCATTTGACCGGGTTGTTCTGGGGACTAATACTGAGCAGTTGTCGGAAACACTGTAGGACATCCAATTCCAGATGTTCGAGCACTTCCTCCT
>BFEA01000402.1:989635-1018786 GCA_003427395.1 Chara braunii
TCCGCGTTTGGTTTGAATGGCCCGCATCCCCAAGGGGTCCCATACGTTCGGTCGTTCAGGTTCGGGCGTTCGGCCCGTCCCGAATGCCGGTTACCCTCTATATATATTGAGTCTATTGACATATATCGTCAAATAGAACTGCCCGGTAAACCGTAGGCAGAGAGGGAGAAGAGGACAACAAACGAGGGGCTGTGACAAACTGTTTCGTAATATATATACATCTATTTCAAATGTCGTAAAGAATTTCGATGTGACCCTGAGGCAAACGTTGGTCAGTTTATTTTTCTGCATAACATAGTTGTTTTTCGGGGGGGGGGGGGGGGGGGGGGGGGGGGGGGGGGGTTGCTGGGACCTTCCCCTGGTCCTTCCTTGCACGGCCGGGCCACCCAGGAAAACAGGGTGAACCAGGTGGCCCGGCTGGTAGCTTAGCTTCTGAAAGATACCAAAGGACAGAAATCCGTACATGGAGGATATCTGTCAAAGCATTCCTGGCCAATCTCGTCGACAGTTTTTACAGTTTTATGCATGTTTGACTCAGACAAGCGCATCATGGATTCTTGGCGAAATATCCCCTGTGGACGTTCAGAAGTCCGGATCTTCCCGTGGTCCCCCCCAAAACCCCCGAAACCGGAGGAGAAAAGGGAACAACTTATGACGGACCATTATTGGGTGGAATTCCGCCATGTACCCATTGAAATCCAGGGTGCCTTCGTACAGGAATTGGCCCAGAAATACGAGATTATCGACTTTATCGATCCCCTTCCCCCCCACGTTGCTCAGCGAGATGACTATCTCATGATAGCGCTGGACATCCCTGAGGGCCAGGTTTTCACTATTGATGATGTCATCCCCTTTCGGGTAGGAGGGAGGGACTTTAGGATTCATACAGCACACAAAACATGGCCCTGGTGCTTTAAGTGCCAGGCCTATGGGCACCTCTCCTCGGACCAGGATTGCCCTCATCACCCTGCCAAACGGATCCGCCGCTCCACAGGACGTCCGCTTCGGGATCCACTTAAAAGCACATGGTGGAGAACGGTGGATTCAGGGCACGAGGGATGGGTTTTTGTGGACGAACCTCGGGAGGGGGGAGAGGTAAGGGGGTGGGAATGGGAAAAAAGGGATCCAGTGGAATGGAACACAAAACCACCCGATCATTGGACCCCCCCCAAGTCAGAAGAAGTGCACATGAATAGACCCCCCAATTCCCCCCACGCCCCACAACAGAATGGGAATGCAGAAGGTGAGCTGCCCCGACCACAGCCCCGAAAAGAACCCTAGCCACGCCCTCGGGCAGAACCCCAGCCACAGGATTTCATCAACAAGGAAGATACCCGGGAGCTGTGGCACACCCCAGCACCCAAAAACAAGGCCCCTTCCCCCAAAAGAGTCGAACCTTTGCCCACTGACACAGGAAACCGCTTCCGGGCCCTGGCAGCAGAAGAGGGAACGACGAGTCAATAGACACCAGAGGCTGACATCGAGGGGGAGGAGCGGGGGCAAGGCGCACCTGGACGAAAGAAATGGGGGCTTGGATGCTATATGGGCTGGAGGAGGAAAGAAAAGGGAAGGAGTAATGCACCAACACGGGGGGCAGCTCCAAGAAACTCAACAATCATCCACCCAACACCCTTCGGGGGGGGAGCGGGCGAAGGAGCCCACCCGAGAGCAGCCTAAAAAAAGGGAGATCCCCTCAAGAACGGATCCTTTCGGCCAAGCCTTCGGACCCCAACCCATGGAGTGGGATCCGACAACCTACCCCCCGGATGAAGAAATGATGGATGGTGCACCCCAAGGATGGGGGTCGCAAGGAGGCCAGGATGTTGAGCTCAGACTTAAGAACCTCGCAGAATGGCTTTTATGCCAACTTCAGGGTCTATACACAGGCCAAACGGAGGCCTACTGGGACGACGCTTAGGTGCAACTTTTTTCCTTGTTGGATGAGATTCCCAGTCTCAAGAAGGCCCTTGAACAGGGCCTGGCCCCGGAAATGGACTGGCAACAGGTGCTAAATAGGATTTGGAACATTGTGCACCTAAAGTTCCAMCCTCCCGCCATAGAAACACACGATACACCCCCCCCTCCAGGCACGCAACAGACCACGCCCCAAAAGGCAGCAGCGGAAGTGGCGGGCTTTAACCCGTCAAAACGAACCAAGATACGCCACCTCATTGAGAACGGATTATATCTTCAAAAACTGCCGACAGGTGACAAAGTCTTAGTGCTGCCAATTAGGAAAAGGACGGGGAAATGGGAGTTGGGCTTGTCACTCGCTGAGTCCGAAGACCCATATACCCCTGCATACGGTGGGATGACACTGCTCGGGTGGCACAAGCAAAAAGAAGGCATACTTAAAATACGGGAGGTTACCGAATTCATTTCCAGTCACTATGAATCGGGAGCCCTGGCTTTCATCAGTGTATCCACAGAGGGGTTAAGGATGGCTTGCAAGGATCTCTACGTAAGATTTGAAGATAATAAGGAAGCAGGGCTCCAATGGCTCACACACAACATGCTCTTGGACACCCAGCAGTTAAAATTCAAACCCAGCACCATCTAGTCGACGGACGAGTTGCTCACATGCATCTGCACAATACTACGAAAGAACCTTCTTAACAAGGGGGTCGATTGGGACACACAAGATTGGTCCCCTCTCCATGATAGATAGAAAAAAAAAAAAGGGGCTAGGGGCACATAAGTACGAATCCTGAAAATGACGGAGCTAGTGGATGTAGTATATGGAAAAAAATGCAAATGGAGTCGCATACTGCAGCAGGCCGACCTGGACGTCAGATTGATCAATGTGAACGGTCTGGCATCCCGCAACCCTGAAAAAGTCAAAGCATTATGGGACTTGATGAGGGGGGTGGGGGGGAGGTCATGGCCAGACGTGGTTTGCATACAAGAGACCCACCTCATGGATTCTCCGGAACACAATAGGGCACATAGGCAGGTCTGGCCCTTTCAAAGCTATCAGGCATTTGCCCCTAGTCCAGGAAGTTCGGGAGTAGTCATCTGGATCCCGCCCGATTCACGATGCAAGGTTATCGGCTGGGAAAGGGACGAGGAGGAGGGGAGATGGGTTAAAATATTGGGCGCACAAGAGTTAGAAGTTGTGTGCATAATATCCCTATATGCCCCGAACACGTCCCGCGAAAGGCGCACCGTTTTTGAAAAAATTGCGCTAATCCCCACCCCAGGTATCCCCCTGATCCTCGCAGGGGATTTTAATGCGGCCCCCGACAGATGGCTGGACAGATGGAAAGTCCCTCCCACCTCTGGCCGCTACGCAGAGGAGGATGAAAGTATGTTGAACAATTTGTGTGCCTCCCTATTGCTCTTTGATACGTTCCGACACGGTCACCCCAATGATAAATCTTTTACCTGCATTCAGAGTAAGGACCCCGCTAGGCTGTCCAAATCACGAATAGACCTAATCCTGGCGACAGAAGCACTAGGAGGTGGCCTCTCGCTTACAACAATACTCCCATCCAGCCCATTCCCAGGGATGGATCACAGGATGTGCATGGCGGTATGGACATTTCGCAAACGGCCGGACCAAGGGGCCAGTTATTATAAATTAAACACATCCCTATTAAAGATTAAATCATTCACACAATATCTCCAGCAAACCTGGGATTATTGGAAAGACTACCGCCCCCAACATGACTCACAAATTGATTGGTTCAATAATGGTCTGTTCTTCATGGCCAAGAAATGTAACGAATACTCTAAACATCTGGCCGCCCAAAGACACCAGCAAGAGGTCACAATTATGCACGACTTGGTAAACGTAGAACAAGAACAAAATCTGTTATCTTCGCATGGGCAGGAGCACCGGATAAATGACTTACAAACCCATATCCAACAATTAAAAGATCAGCTTTTTAAACATGCTCAATACAGATGGCAGGGTGCCCAAACAAGGGCAAGGCTATCCAAATTCTCTAATGAAGGGACAATGAATTCGCATTTTTTTTGCCTGGCTAAAACACGCTGCCAACGAACCACGATCGAAGCTTTGTATGAGCCTAACGCTAGGGACTCACACCCGGCTATATCCACAACACGATGCACTAAGATAACCTATGATTTTTATAAGGAGCTTTTCTCCTCACATCTGGATAAGTCAGATGCTCTTCGGCATAACCAACTAACCCAGGATTTTTTAGACCCGCTTAAAAAAGCCTTAACAATTCAACAACAGAAATCACTAGAAGCCCCACTCTAAAAAAATGAGATATGGTCCGCACTTTTACAAATGAAGGAGGAAAAGGCCCCCGGGGTAGATGGCTTCCCCAAGGAATTCTGGGAGACCACTTGGGACTTTATGAGCCACGACATCATGGACTTTTACAGGGAGGTTTGGCAGATGGGGGAAATGGGGGAAAGGGTGGGCCAAGGACTATTACCCCCCCTATATAAAAAGGGGGATAAGATGGACATTAGGAATTACAGACCCATAACACTCCTCACAGTCGTGTATAAAATGTTGTCAAAAGCTCTGGCTAATCGGATGATCCCAATTATGGAGGACATCATCCATCCTGATCAAACTGGTTTCATGCAAAATAGGAACATACAGGAAAATATCCTACTACTACACGAGATAATCCAGCTCACAAGACAGTCTCGCCAGAACGCAGCTCTGGTATTTATTGACTTCGAAAAAGCAAACGACCATATGGATTGGTTATTTCTGGACAAGTGCCTGGAAAAGATGAACTTTGGACCGCACTTCAGACGTTGGATACGAATCCTGCACCAGAATGCCACCACATGTGTGCAAGTCAATGGAAGTTTGGCGCCGCCTCTGCGCTTGGAACGATCAGTTAGACAAGGGGACCCTATCGCCCCCTTCCTCTTCCTTATTATTATGGAAGCACTGGCAGCCAATCTCCGGGCAAACAAGAATCTCACTAAAATCTGAGTTACAAGCATCCCGGAAGAAGCCATCCCGGTGTGTTCCCTCTTTGCGGACGACCTTACAACTATTACAGAGGTCACACACCATAATATGAAAGAAATCCAGAGCATGATGGAGAAATTTGCCAACGTTTCGGACATGTCTGTCAACTGGGGATCTAAAACACAAGGATGGTGGATCCACTATCAAGGTGGGTGCCCCCCAGAAGCACCGCATATCGCCTGGATGCCGCTGGAAGCCCCAATGAGAGTCTTGGGAGTGTCCATGACGGCAGAAGGGAGGCCACCCACTAATGACGAATGGATCAGCACTCCGGCGCAGCACAAGTTGAACAACTGGAAAAACCGACATACCTCCCTCTTTGGTCGGGCCTTGGTTCTCAATAACGTGGTCCTCGCATCCCTATGGTATAAGTCATTGCTTTGGCCATTGAGTAGAACCACCCTCAAAACCCTAAAACACAAGGCCGCAACCTTTTTGTGGAGGGGAGATGGGGAGCTTGCTGACGTAATCAGCAGGGTGGCCTGGGACTCCATCATTCAACCAAAGGCGAAGGGAGGTTTGGGGATTTTAGACCCGGCCACACAGGTGCAAGCGCTACAAGTCAAATGGATTAAGAAACTTATCTTCACCCCTCAAACGCCATGGTGTGCTTTGGCCCTGGAACATCTAGCACGTCTAGCTCCGGCAGCTCCTGGGGTAGTTCATCCACTTACGTGGCTAGAAGATCGCTTCTGGACAGTCCCACGCAAACTCCCGAGTGGCAGGATAGGATCAAAAGCAGGAGGGGGTCAGTCACTAGACAGTTTATGGCCATCCTGGCTAAAAACCTGGCGAAGACTCCCGCTCCCAGATAGGATCCAGCCCGATCGATGGGAGGAAATCTATCGCCAACCCCTCTTTGGAAACCGGTGGATAACGAACACAGAGGGCCGTGTGAGGATTAGCTCAGATTCGCCTTGGAAGAACTGGGTTAAACACGACATTCTTAGGGTTGGGGATCTCTGGGACATTGAGAGGAGAACGTGGAAGTAAAAAAACCAGATGCGGGAAGCCTTAGGGTACTGCCACCAGGTAGAAGAGTCTATGAATAACCTTATTGAAACTATTCCACTTGAATGGTATCGGATCTTGAGGAGAGGCCCCATTTTGAAGGAGGGTGATTGGGTAAGGACCCCAGAGAGTCCACACCGGCTTGGTCTTATCCACATGGTCTCTCCCCAAATGGTTCTGATTGAACACCACATCATCACAGGCACAAATACGCTTCAGGCAAGCGACATACCCCTGACATGGCTACATAAGGCAATGGTTAACCGTGTGAGAGTCATAGAAGAAAAGGGGCAGAGGGTGGCCTTCCAGCTAGACAAACCAATCCAGGATTTGGCCTTGGATCCGGCGGAATGGATATGGCAGGCTCCTGGGAAGAGGGGGGTGCCTGAAGCAAGACATATTAGTTTGCATTGACTAACGGCCAAATCTGCATATAAAATGCTCCGACCCAAACGCCACCTAAGAGATATAATAAATGAACGATGGGCCAGACACCTGAATATTGACCGTTCTCTTTTGACTCCAATTCAATGGTTCAAAGAACAAAAGCACAAGCCAATGAAAATTACCTCACTTCAGTGGCAGATAACTCACCGTTGCCTGCCAACCAATAACTGGCTAATCAATCGGACAAATCTCGAACAGAAAGGCCTACTTCTCCCGTGGTGTCAGCGATGCCTGAATCTTTACCCCTTCCACAAGAAGGCCGAGACCATTGAGCATATTTTTATGCAGTGTCCGATTGCCCAATTCACATGGAGATGGTGGGAACGGGTCTGGCGAAAGATGGAGCATGATGCTCCCTGGCCATGGTCATGGCAGGCTATTTTGGCTGGACAATGGCCCCAGGCAGACACAAGTACGCCCTTTACGGAGAATATGTATAGAGTGGGTAGGAGGGCGGTGATGTGGGCGCTGTGGTGGCAAAGATGCACTTTGACCATGGAAAAGGTTCGGGTGGAGGTTGAGGAAATTACAGAACAAATTCAGCAGCAATTACACCTTCAGCTCACACGCAGGTGGTTAGACACAAAGGAACAATTGGATCTTTTTAAACAGCAAAGGGACGTCAGAAGAAAGATTATGGATTTTTGCAAGGACTGGGTAGGGGGGGAAAGGGAGGGTTGGATTGCAAAGGTGGTGTGGAGTGGGGATCAGGAGGGAGGCATAAGGGACCTAGAGGAAGTAAGGGACTATAGGCTGGTTTTCAACAATTGGACTAACATTGAGGCCTCATTCCCATTATGCCCCCCCACAGATTTCCCAGACCCCTTCCCACCCCACGCCCTATCACTGGCTGAAATCCCACCCTAAATGGGACATCTGTCCTCCCCCCCCCCCCCCGTCCACGTGAGGAACCCCTCCCTGGTGCCCCCCAGGAAGGTTCCTGTTTGTCTATTCTATCTGTCTCCCCCCCACTGACGCAACTGAGGAGGACAATTGACAAGCTGAGGAGGACAATTGACAAGCTGGGCCTGGAATATAGAGCTTCTACACAAGTATCAGGGCTCAACAGGCTTATTTGGCGCCCTATGCAGAAGGGTGAAGAGATGCGAGAGTCAAAGCAAGCTTCAGGAACAGCTGCTGCAAGGGGAATAGACAAACGGATTACTCCTCAAAGGGATTTTCTTATGAGCTTCCTTATGGGTTTTGGGGGGTTTGGGGACTATCTTATGACTTTCTTTCTCATGACTTTCTTAACTTTTCTTATGAGTCTTGGGGATTTTCACGAAGTCCTGCTCAGTCAATCCCCTGGGATCAAGGGTAATCAATGCTGGCAGGCATCCTTCTCAGCTCTTGCTCAACTCTTTTCTCAATTCTTGTACAAGGGACGCTGGACCCGCTTTCCAGCAGGTGACACTCCCCACCAATAGATGGAGTCCCCCCCTGCCAGTGGTGTATGCTCTTACCAGCATCACTAGCATCGTGGGAGGTGTTTAAAAAAAAAAAAAAAAAAAAAAAAAAAAAAAAAAAAAAAANAAAAAAAAAAAAAAAAAAAAAAATGTCAAAGCATTCCTGCCCATGTTGAGGGGCAAATCGGGAAATACGACATCTGTAAGGGGTAAACCCCAACTTTCCCACAAACGAAAGACAAATTTCCTTTCTATGATAGAACAAATTGAACAATGCAAGACAGAAATCCACTTCCGAGAAGAAAAATACCGTACAACCAAATTCCACCTGTCAAGGATCTCTGTCAAAGCAACCCTGCACAGCCGGCGCGCAGGGATAGATGACTGTCCCAGAGCAGAACCCCACCTTAAAAGAAAGAAAGAAAGAAAATGAGAGCAGACCCCCACCGGCATTGGGCGACAACATACTTGAGGAGGAAGGGGCCAACAAGAGAGATGGCGCCATACGGAATGAAGGTCAATAGATCAAATCCAAGCTATGCAGCAACAAGAATCGCTGTATTTGGAGCAAATTTCAGTCCAGATGCAGAGATAATGGCTGTATGTTCTATTCGGGTAAAGATGGTAGCAATTGTTACCTTTCCTTGTGCGCCGTCACGCGCATCTGGATGTTCTGTAAATGTTACAATGTTGCTCTTTTTCGTGAACGTGGAACAGTCCACATCCTCAGCCGGCCTTGATGCCAAACGGATTTGGCTGAGAGGAACTAGACCTTCATCTGCATCACCAAATCCATTGTACTGAACTTTGCATTTGTTTCCATCTCGCTCCAATATCGATACATCCCACCATGATCCTCCCCAGTGTGCCTCAAACCCTGCCCAAGCGCATATACATGGAACACAAACCATTCCCCGTTTTGAGTGCCGCTTTCACACACACACACACACACACACACACACACACACACACACACACACGAACACAAGCACACATACTTGTATGCATACACATGCATGAATGCACCCAACAAGCCACAGAAAACGAAACAAGGAGAACCATACCCCCGAACAAAGAACTGTCAGCCTAACATACTGTTGACACAATGCAATGCCATAAATAAATACCTGTCATTAGGCACTACGCATTACCAGCCCTAAGACTGACATAACTGAGACACACGATCTTTATACTGACCCCCTCGCAAGAGCCCTAATGGCCCGTGCCCGTGCCCGTGCCCGTGCCCCAAGGGTATCCAGCGTGCTCCAAGGCCGAGGGGTCGGGTTTCCTTGAGCAGGCGGCCTTTTTCCACCGCTGAACCAGGCCTGGCCGTGTGACCGGGCCGTCCCTTTTTGCAGCGTGCGACCCCTGCACGACATGTCACGAACGGCCTTTCAGCCAATAGGAAAGCAGGCAGCAGCGATGATGACGTCCCCCAGGACCAGGACCAGGCCTGATTTGAAGCTACTGGGCCCCAGGTCGCGCCAACACTTTCCATAAAGAAAAGTGCCCTGTGCCAAGCCAGGCATTCTGGCCATGGGCATTCTGCGCTCATGCTGCTCGACTGGGTGCTGGCCAGTGATCGCGCACACGGACGCTGAGGAGGGTGCTGCTTGCATGCACTGCGCGAGGCACCCATAGCCACGATGGCCTCGCATGATGTCGGTGGTGGTGATGGTTTTTCTTGGAAAGGGAGATGACTGACTGTGGGGGTCGGGAGTGGGGTGTAGAGCGAGAAGGGACATGTACCTGATGTGTATGCGGTGGTCTGCATTGGCGACTTTGTCATGTACATTGGTCTTCGGCTGGAGGGATTCCTGGTTGCATCTTCAGAGTGTAGGCTAGTATAGGCACTGATTAGTTGTAGGTTGAGCGCTGAGCGCCAAGAGAGAAGAGCGACATTGGATGCATTGTTGATGGTGGCGAGTTGGGGCTGACATTGACACTTGAGTTCATGCATTGCTCTTATTTGGCTTGTATCTCGGTACATACTACTTTCTGCTTGGTACACGACTATCTGGTCTTCAATGTGATGTTGTAATTTGGTTTTCTGTCTATCGCTCGCACTCATTTTCCTCGCAATTTGGTATCGCAGCTGGTTCATATATCGCCTCACCGGCGCTGATGTTTGGGTCACTTGGTGGGTTGAGCGGAGTTCACCGCAGTGAGGTTACTTGGACGCTGGTTTGGGTTGTCGTCCGATTCTGGGTAGAGAGGATTGGGCTGGAAGGCTCTAGTATTAGCGGGCATATGTGGGATGATGAGAGCATGCTGATCTGGCATTTATGGTGAGGTGGCACTACATTGCATTGTCGTTGGTGCCGAGGCAACGACCGGTCATCAAAATGCACGTTGGCTCAATTCGTGAGAAATCTGTGGTTGGAGGGCTATCCGAAGGTATGTTGCTCCGGACCTTATACTCATTTCTCTTACCGTGAGGAAGAGACTCCTGTCTTGAGAGTCCTCTCTTGGTAAAGGGATCGTGAGCGCTCTACCCTGAGAGACGACATTCTTCCTGGTGGAGTATCTGGTGGGAGGGGGTGGTGCCTCTGAAAGGGCCCTGGACGAAGCATGGGTCACGGTCACCAAGCCAACCCCTGGGAGTAGAGCACGCATGCTTTGCTGATTGTCCTTTGAGCTCTTGCTGTGCATAGAGGCCAGCCCTATGGGCAGACAGCAATAGTGGAGTACCGCAGCTGTCTAACATTTCCAGTTCTATGCTTTGCTGACTGTTCCAGAACTAGTCAAAATAGAGATAGGATCATTTGCAGAGTCTGTGCATTTGCTGTTCACATCACCTGAAGTGCTTTCTGAGTTTCAAACCGAATATTTATTTATTTATTTTTCATCTTGGTCAGACACCATACTCTGGCAGGTCCCAGTGAGGAAACTAGTGCAGACCGTGAGCTTCTATAGCTGATGAGTGGAACTGGTAGTCAGGAAGAGACAGCTAACGAGGGGATTTTGACTCGGAGGGAGCTCGTCGGAGGCACTGTCGTGTATCAGGTTCTACCACCTGGCGCTGACAAGGCAGCGGCATGCAGAAAGTGGTGTTCAGCGTAGGCGTAGGGCACGGGAAGTTGCTGCAGAATCTGAGCGGCCAGAAACAGTAGCTACAGAAGTTGCAGACGCAATCGCATCCGCAGCATCAACCTCCATGCAAGCTCAGCCAACGCGAAGCACCCAGGATGTATCACAGACGACTTCCGTAGGCATGAGCACGGGTCCATCCTCAAGTTCCACCCTACTAGACGGCTGACTCGCAGTTCAGCCAGCCAGCCTAGCTAACTAGGGAGGATCTAGAGATCCAAGAGGCCGCGAATATCCGCCTTCGGCTAAAAGCTGAACTCAGGGATGCAGCATACAGAGGAAAGAGAGCTAGGAATAGAAAAGCTAGATTGGAGAACAGGGACGCCAAGCGGGCTACCATAGAGGGACTAGATGAGTCTGTCCTGGATGATACCCCGCACGCCCTAAAAGTCGGAATGCTGCAGCAACTCCCCTCGCCCTACGCCTACACAGCTGTACAGGATAGCCGGATGGACGACATACGGTCCACTTTGGACCAGATACCTAGAGCTCTTCGTGGTTTGGGAAGCCCACTCCCTTCCACAACGGCTGGACCTAGTATTAGGCTGCAGGCTGCAGTCCCGCTGTCGTCCACTTTGCCGGCGACGGTAGGGTCCTTCGTTCCCGAGTTAAGCATGCCTTTGCCAGGTGGAAACTTACCAGTAGGTGCACAGACTCAGGCTTCTTCTTCATCACAGCAAGCTGTTGTAGCTGCAAGATAACAGCCGATCCAGCAGCCTTTGCAGCCGCAGGGACAGGGTGCCAGGTCACAGCCACAATGGGCCCTAAGACTATGTTGGCACCTCCAGAGCCATTTACCGGAGACAAGAAGAACAGGATCTTGAAACAGTGCCGACATACGTTAGGGCCAAGTTGGCGCGTCTCGATCAGGAAGTAATCATTGCTGCAGCGTGCAACAGGCACCAGTTTATGGGAGGAAGAAGAAGATTCCACAGGATTGAAAAAAAAAGGGTCGCCTCATGTTCATCGATTCAGATGGGAATCAGGAGGAGACAGACGATACATCCGATCTAGAGGGAGAGACAGTATCTGGACGGTGGGGATAGTTCAGAGGGAGGAACGCTTGCCGCGGCCACTACAAAGACTAAGGCGGCTGGTAAGGGTAAGGCGGGTCAGCCTATGAACCAAGGGAAGGACCAAGTCTCACCCAATGCACTGCTTTGGGCGAAAGTTGGTTTGATCAGCACGTGTGGCGGGACAGGTATGTTCGCGGGGCATGCATCAATTGTGGCCAGTATGGTCGCACACACGCCAAGTGCAAGAGGAAAAAGGTTACCAAGAAGATACCACCCGTAGTGGGTGGTGGCCCATCTTCTGCCCAGGGAAACACTTTTGTGAGTTCGTCCTAGGGAAACATGTCAGGCCAGTAGAAGTTACAGCTGCTTCTACTCAGGCTGAAGTGGTTGATGCTCCCTCACCACTTCAGGAGATGGCCAAGGCTATTGCCTCCTTTGTCACCCAGCAGACGAGTCTGGACCAAACGATGCTCTGTTCGTTATACATGTCTGAGGCCTTGAGAGGACCTTGAAAGAGAGTGGTTAGAGAAGGACCCTCGCGAGTCCTGGGTGGCGATGGCAAAGAGTCCCGGAGGGAGCACTTCATAGTGGAAGTTAATGTGGGAAGCTGCAAGTGTGTTGCCTTCGCAGACATTGACTCCACCAGGAATTTCATTAGCCGCGCTTGTGTTGAAAGGTTGTGCCTAGGGGACCGAGTGCAGTGGCTTAGCAGGGTTGTAGCCTCTACCTTAGCAAATAAGGAGCGCATGGTCGTACACGACTACGTTAAGGACGTGGTCTGTACCTTCCCCTATGGAGGAGGGGAACGTAATCATATGATTTTGTTTCTGGCCAGTGACGACTTACCATTTGACATAGACAAGATAGCATAGAACTTAGTGCTCTATGGGCCGGGCAAGGAGAGAGAGGGAGGTCTCACCGGTGCCCCCCTGTCCCTCCGGAATCCGAACCTGGCCACGGGTTAAGGAAAGGGGATAGGGACTGCTAGCCTATAGTGCATGAGCTGGCATCCGGAGACATATGAGGAGGAAGTCCCTCCCCTTTTTTTCCCCGGGTTAGCCTCGTCTAAGCCATGGGGCACTGGACCCGGTTTCCGGCCTAGTGATTTTTGTTTTCTTTGAGGCTTCTACACACAAAGTTTGTTCTCTGATGGGATCACGCCCCAGACGCTTTTCTTATACTCTCTATATGTTGCAGTTCATAAGGGACGCTGAGCTCGGTTCAAAGCACGTGACGCTCCCACAAATAGATAAGAGCCTTGTTGTTTAAAAAAGAAAAAGAAAAAAAAAAAAGACTTACCATTTGACATGTTGTTAGGTATATACTACTTTGAGTTGCTCAGCCCCAGTTTGACAGGGACCGAAAGATGCTTAAGCATGTGTTGCTTGGTGGGAGGACCGTTAGACTTGCAACATATCGTGCAAGCAAGCTAGTGGATTCTTATGGCTGCATGTGCGCACACACGTTTTATAATTATTATAAACAAAACCAAGAGGACAGTATGTATGTAGTCTTTGTCTCTAAGAAAGGGGAGGCCATAAAAACATTCCCAAAGATAGAAGCCATTGTTGCTAGGTATACAGTCCTTTTCGAGGAGCCTTCAAGGGTCGTGGAAAGAGAAGTCGTCCACGCAATAGAAATCATTCCTGGAAGCAAAGTGCCTAAGGAAGAATCTATAGGATGGCTCCTGCGGAGTTGGATGAGCTCCGCCGACAATTGAAAGAGCTAATAGAGAAGGGATGGATTCGACCTATACATCTCCCTACAGTGCGCAAATTGTTTTCGTTATGAAGAAAGGGGGATCGCTAAGGTTGTGCATTGATTATAGAGGCCTCAATGCCATCACAGTGGAGAACGTCGAGCCTCTACACTGCGTCAACAACCTTCTAGATATGGTGCAGGTATGTAAGTACTTCACTAAGATAAATTTCAAGTCTGGCTACCATTAGATACAATCAAACTCGAGGATCAACACAAAACCGCATTTCAGACCCTGTATGCTATGTATGAGTTTGTGGTGATGCCTTTCAGTTTGTGCAATACGCCGGGAACATTCCAACACGCAATGAATAGGTTGTTCCAAGACTACTTAAATAAATTTATCGTCATGTACCTCGACGACATTGTTATTTTGAGTAGGATTGTTGAGGAGCATGTGCAGCACGTTGACCTTGTGCTAGGACTCCTTTGGCAGCACAAGTATAAGATTAATTGGAGAAATGCAAGTTTGGTCGCACCAAGATCTTATACTTGGGTCATGAGATTTTCGTGGATGGTCTTAGGCCAAAAGGGTGTGAAGGTGGCTTGTACTAGGGATTGGCCAAGACCTCAGTCTGTGATAGAGGTCAAGTCCTTCTTAGGGATGACAGACTACTATTGTAACTTTGTGACAAACTACAATTCAGTCGCAGCCCCCTTGACGGACCTTACTCGCCTCGACGCCCCGTGGGAGTGCACAAATTATTGCAAGAGAGGTTTCAAGCGATTGAAGTATGCTCTCATGCATCCGGAGATCTTGATGCTGCCCGATCCTCAGAAGCCATTCATCGTGACAATCAATGCAAGCCAATATGGCATTGGTGCAGTATTGGCACAACAAGAGGGGGAAACATTGAGACCGATTGAGTATATGAGTAAGAAGTTGCCTTTTTAAAAGTTTGTGAAATCCACGTATGTTACATACTTCAATGAGTATGGGCAGAACCAAAGATCAACCAATTAGGATGAGCATGTATGCAGCGGAAGTCTGATGAACGGACTGACTCACATAGACTGACTCAAGAATCACTCCACACACATACAATCGTGAGATGGTGGGGTCTGGGCCAAGCATGGACGATGCCCAGATCCCGTACACTCATACACAGATGAAAGGTGGGAGGAGAGACGAAGGAGGTGGGGGAGGTAGAYAGCACCGGTAGGTCACCGAAATAGAATCCGATAGGTCACCGATATGGTAATCCAAAATGTCATCCAACAAGATCAAAATGTCGAGGACAATCAGTCACCAATGTCGGAGATACAGAGTCCAAATGTAACCGGTGTCCGAACTGTGATGCCGCCAAGTATCAACCCCAACAATCTCCAAGTCTCCAGTTCGGTAAGTACCACAGTCTCATACCACCAAAGCCCAACACTGACCTCTGTCCAACTAGTATAAGTCTCCAATCTGAAGAAGAAGAAGAAGAAGAAGAAGAAGAAGAAGAAGAAGAAGAAGAAGAAGAAGAAGAAGAAGAAGAAGAAGAAGGAGGAGGAGGAGGAGCCGAGGAGGAGAGAGAGAGAGAGAGGGGACTGACGATGGGAGGGAGGAGAGAACCTCCGGCTCCCTGATMCCTCAGGCGGCGATGGCCGCCGGTCTGGCTCAGTCGCCCTGCTGCTGCTCCACTCGCCGCTGCTGCGCTAATGCTGCGCTGCGCTGCTCCTCGCTGCTCCTGCGCTAAAGATAGCGCTAGCGCTAATGTGCGTTGTACCATACCGTACCGGTAGAGTGCCGGTAGGTCGATAGCCTCAGTGAGGCTGGACCGGTACCTTTGTACTGGTGGGCAGAGGTCGGCCTCTATGCTGCGAGGCCGGACCGTGCCCTGAACCGTCCAGATGGACGGTTCAGCCCCAACCGGCGGGCGGCAGCCTCAAGAGCGCCGCCAGGCCCAAACGGTAATATCGTTTGGGCCTGCCCGTCGGGTCTGGTCCAAGGTAAGGCCTTTACGGCCTGTAGTACCCCAAGGTCGGGCCTTTAGGCCGTACTGTGTCTGTCTACCCCTAAGTCGGGTCCGGTAGGGCTTGTGTGCGTCGAAGATGTAACAACGTATGAGCGCGAGCTCTACGCCCTCTACAAGGCTTTGATCCATTGGAGACATTATCTGTTGGGCAGTTCTTCTATGTGAGAATTGATCATCAAACCCTCAAATGGATTAACAATGTTGGGGATGCACTCTCACGTAGGGCAGACCTTCTGGGTGAGCTGATAACTAAGTTTGGCCTATCTGACGATCTTACTCAAGCTATGGTGGAAGCCTCTCAAGAAGACTTCGTGATGATGGACATCATCCGCAAGCTCGAGGTAAAAAACAAAGCAACACCAGACCAGTTTGTGGTGATGGACGGTTTGCTCTTTCTTGAAAAGGCTGGGAATAAAAGGTTGTATGTGTCGTGTGGAGAGTTTTTGCGTAGTTTATTTTTAGGAGAATGTCATGATGCGACTGGACACCTTGGCTACAAAAAGACCAGCGCGAACCTAGTTCAGCTATTTTGGTGGCCCGCTATACTAGAGGATGCAAAGCGCTATGTAGAGACTTGTCTAGGACACAAGCGTCGCTTCGGTTAATAAAGCCCTTGCCTATTCCCGTTGGTCCGGGACAAAGTGTGTCCATGCACTTCATGGATACTCTCGTAACAAGCAAGAGCGGCAAGAGATATCTTTGTCATAGTGGACCGTTTTACAAAGTATGCTATGTTCGTTGCCATGCCAGAGACCACAAAGACTGAACACGTTATTAAGTTACTCATTGATCACTACGTACGTGATTTCTGATTGCCAAAGTCTATTGTAAGTGATAGAGATGTCCATTTCGCTAGTGAAATGTGGAAGAAAGCAGCTGGACAGATGGGCAGCCAGCTCCAAATGACTTTAGGGAATCACCCTAAAGCCAATGGCCAAGCGGAGTGCAGCACTTGCTTCAGCACTACATCAAGCTGAGCGAAGAGGACTAGGATGAAAAGCTTCCTCTCATCGCCAGTGATTCATTGAACCACGGGCGTTTCTCCTAATGAACTGCACTTAGGTTGGAAGCCTAGATGGACATATGAAAGGGGAAGCTCCAGTATAAGGTGCAAGATATTGTAATGTAGCAGGAGAATTGGCAGTTTCCGCTACTACTATGGTATAAATTAAAGCACCAGTACACCACATATCGGCCCGTGGGTGTCAGCATGAAACCCGCACCACTTTGGAGGCCGCCAATTTTCTTTTTCAACGGCAGGCCTGGCCGCGCGGCGCCTCCGAGTTTTGCTTGTGGTGACAAAAACTTTCTGCAAGGCTGGGACCGTGTACTAGCGATTTAAAGCAAAGCGTACCTTTGGTTTATATAAATAAAATCAATACAAGAATAACAATAAAGAAGACTTCAATAGAGCAATAAAACATAAAATTTAATTGATTTTCATTTGATATTTCATATTCATTTTATGTAGACTTTCTTCTTCCTGAAAACCGAACAGCTGCGACGCTTGGCACCCTTGAGTTCGATGTCCAGTATGAAAAGTTGTTGCAGCAAGCTATCGAGTACATAAAAAAAGCTCAAGACACTATGATAGCATCTGAGAACAGAGACAGGTGACAGTCCACATTTCAGGTAGGAGAACGAGTCTGGGTTAAGTCTAGGGAGTTCGAACAGGAGACTGGCATCTCTAGGAAACTAATTAATGCCTCAGTATTTCGGTTCTTGGGAAGTCCTTGACATTTGTATCCCTCCTCGAAGCTTGCACCTTTTGCTGAGACTGATCAATTTGCTTCAAGGAGATCAATGCTGCCCCCAACCATGGATGGCTAAGTGGCCATCGATGATATTGTTGATGATCGAGACATTCCTGTTCCGAAGTCAACTGGCAGAGGAAGACCACCGAAACCTCCAAGAGAATACCAGGTCAGATTCAGGCATCATATAGATCCAACGGAAGATCGTTGTCATCGAAGGAGGAGCTAATGAAGAAAGCACCTCAGATTGTTGCAGCGTACGAAGGCAAACTCAAGGGGAAAGCTATTGTGGCATCTCAGCAGACTTTCAAAGCTGACGAGGAGGGAGTGCGAGGAATGGGCCCCTCGCAAGAGAGGCATGTGCCCGCTGTCGGAGGCGGACTTGCCACGTCAATGGAAGTTGACCCGTCGCAGCCAGTCTCCACGTTGTATCGAAGCTGTGGCTTAGCTGCCCAAGCGCACACTATTGGATTGGCTCTTGGGGACTGCACGCCCAAGTGGACACTATCGGATTGTTTCTCGGGCACTGCAAGCCCAAGTGCGCACTGTTGGATTAATTCTCAGGAACTGCGCACCATCGTGCGCACTGTCGAATTGAATCTTGGAACCTGCGCGCCCAAGCACGCACTGTCGGATTGGTTCGGGAAACTACGCGCCTTGCACGCACTATCAGATCGGCATTCAGAACCTGCGCGCCCGTGCGCGCCCTGTCAGATCGGCATTCAGAGCCTGTGTGTCCGTGCGCGCACTCGCTGCTGGTGCATGTTGCCACACTCCACAATTTATGAGCTTGCTGCTGGTGCATGCTGCCACGCCCCACGATCTACAAGCTTGTTGTAGGTGTGGGTTGCGGTGTCTCACGATCCACGGGCTCGCTGCTGGTGTGTGCTAACCGTATCAGATGACTCATGGGTCCCTGGAACAGCGTGCTCCTATGATCCGTGCAGGCAGGCAAGATTGCGCCCCCCTTTTTTCGGCCCTCGCCTTACAAGTTGTGGGCACCCTGTAAGTATCCCCTGATCATGACTCCAGACTTTCCACGGTGAACAGGGGCACTTGAGGCCTTGTTTTCTGCTATTAGTGACTGCACCAGGAACAGGGGCATGTGAGGCCTTGTTTTGTGCTATTACTGAGTGCACGAGGGCGAGTGGTAGTTGCCCTGATATCTGGTAGACGAGCAGAGGGCTGTTCGAGTGTTTCCCTGGCTCAAGCGGTAATCGGTCCACTCCCTTCTACTTTGGTAATTGCAGTTCAGACCAGTCGATGTTGCCTCGGTAATTGCAGTCCCGTCCCTGCCTTCATATTTACAGTCCCGTGCCCGCTGATCAGGGAGTTGCAGTTCAGCCATGATGATCGGGAAGGTGCTGTTCAGTCCCTGCTGCTTCGGTATTTTTGTGGTATAGTCTTGCTGCTCCAGTGAGTTGCAGTTCAGTTTTTTGCTGTCCCAGTAATCTGCTGGCCAGGCCCATTCCGGAAGGCAGACTATTTTTCAGACTTGAGTTGTTGCTGGCCAGACCCATTCCGGAAGGCACATTATTTTCGGACTTGAGTTGTTGTTGGCCGGGCCCATTCCGGTGGGCCCATATTTTTCATACATGAGTTGTCGCTAGCCAGGCCCACTCGGGGGGCCTTCTCCACGAGTTGCTGCTAGCCAGGCCCACTCAAGCAGGCCTTTTCCACGAGTTGCTGCTAGCCAGGCCCACTCAGGCGGGCCTTTTCCATGAGTTGCTGCTAGCCAGGCCCACTCAAGCGTGCCTTTTCCATGAGTTGCTGCTAGCCAGGCCCACTCAGGCGGGGCTTTTCTACGAGTTGCTGCTAGCCAGGCCCACTCAGGCAGGCCTTTTCCATGAGTTGCTGCTAGCCAGGCCCACTCAGGGGGGCTTTTCCACGAGTTGCTGCTAGCCAGGCCCACTCAGGTGGGCCTTTTCCACGAGTTGCTGCTAACAGTTCCCATATTGGGAGTGGATTGCTGGCCATGTCCTTCGAAGACCTCACACACTCGAGCTTTTGCCTGATCAGGCTTCCAGGCAGGCCCACCAAGGTGGACCTCTGCATTGTGCTGCTGCAGGACGGTCAAGTTCATCTAGTTGTGACCCCTATCATCAGGATGCTACAGCTGGCCAGGTGGTCAGGAAGGCCGACCGTACGCGTTCAGACTATGTTTTTGCAAGCTAATCAAGCTGGCTTGCCGATGCTCTACCACCCCGTAGTGGGGCAAACGTATTGAGGAGTTCCGATACGACTACACTGGGCACCAGACGTTCATCATCAGGGCCAATGAGTTCCTCACATCAAAGCGCACATTGGTAATCACCTTCTAGGTGAAAGGGGCTGACAAGGGTGTGGAGGGTGCAACTGATGACCAGATTGCTGATTGCATCTTTCACAGGGAGAGCTATTGGAGGGACAAATGGCTGCTCGTTGTGTTCCCCACATCCCTTCAGCACCAGGCGGGGCCCTCTTTGATTTTGAGGGCTGCACCCCAAAGCCCCTCAGCAAAAGAACGGGCGTTAAGGCCAAGAGGCACAGAGACATACAACTCTGGAGCGAGGTAGCCAGGTCCGGGATTACCATAACTACGTGTTTGCAGAGATCAGAGACCGTCGAGTCAGATCAGGAACCTTGATTGGGACACTCACAGAGATTGAGTTCATTTGGACCTGAGTTGATCTTGCTGTGGTGAGGACACTGACACTGGATACCAGACCGAGGCATCGGTGGAGAGCAGTATTATGACGGATTGCATATCTCCTGGCACGCTACATACTTGAGGGAGATTGATCACGTTCCTGCATGTCCAGCGAGCCCAACTCAGAGGAGGTTGCAGGTCCCTCCAAGGGGAAGTGGGCGGTCCCTTATCTCGGGGATGGATACAGTCATCTCGTTGGGGCCGGCTTTGCTATGTAGGCTTTCAGGAAGCCACTCTATGGGGACCGTTTTCTTGAGGTGTCCTATGTCCACATCTACGGCAAGGGACGAATTGAGATTTTGATTGGAACGACTAGCGATATTATTTTGACCGAGGAGTTGTACCTTCGGAGTGTGGCGGATGACAAGATGGCCAGGTGCATGGCTTATATTCTGAAGATTGACCCAGCAGCAACGTTGGACATCAGTTATGCGGTCCCGGAGTCCAATGCGACACAGGCCCTCAAGGATGGTGAGGAGCAGCGTGTACCTGAGGTGCAGTACTGGAAAACCGAACCGACTCGCGAGGGGTTGCCGCTTGTAGTCATTGATTGAGGTTAATCTTTCTGGTCACTGAGATGTACTCAAACATTCTTATTATTATGATTCCTCGATGACTGCATCCCTCCAATGTCTGGTCCCTGCATTTCTTGTGCACTGCTCTTCAGTCTTTTGTCTCTGGTCATGATCTTGCAGAGTCTGGCTTCTGTTCTCTTCGTCTTACATGTGTTCCTTGTCCTATGATGCATGGTATGACTTTATATTTTCTTTGTTCTTTCAACACTTAGGTCACACTCAAAGCCACCCAAGGACTCCTTGAATAGGGATTCCAATGATTTTGAGTCTGGCTTTTACACGGGGTCAGGCGCAAGCGATAAAACTGAACGCCTTGCTCTAAGTCGTGCCGCTGCTGGCAGAAGGGATGATTCTATCTACTCGACTATGTTATTGAGAGGGTGATTTGCACATGCTTATTCCATATCATATCTTAACAAAATCCTGCGTGACAGCCCTCCAGTCCACCAACCCACTACACTTGGTCTGGGGAGGGACAGTGAACCTGGCCTTGGAAGCAGTGGGGGCGTGACAGGGCACCCCAAGTGTATCCAGTGCGCTCCAAGGTCGGGGGGTGGGGTTTCCTTGAGCCTGGCACCCTTTTTCAGCTGCTGAACCAGGCCTGGCTGTGTGACTGGGCGCTCCCTTTTTGCAGCATGTGACCCGTGCACGACATGTCATGAACGGCCTTTCGGCCAGTAGGAAAGTAGGGAGCAGCAACGATGACGTTGCAGAGTTGGATGAACCAACTGTCGGTCCCAGGCCCAGGGTGCAGATCCTGAGGCCCAATTTGAAGCTACTGGGCCCCAGGTCGTGCAAGCACCTTTTCATAAAGAAAAGTGCCTTGCGCCCAGCCAGGCATTCTGGTCATGGGCATTCTGTGGCCATGGTGCTCGACTGGGCGCTGGTAGGCTGCTAGGCGCTGGGCACCCATAGCCAGGCTGGCCTCGCATGATGCCGGTGGTGATGGTGGTTCTTGGCAACCGGAGACGACTGACTGTGGGGGTCGGGAGTGGGGTGTAGAGCGAGAAGGGACATGTACCTGATGTGTATGCGGTGGTCTGCATTGGCGACTTTGTCATGTACNGGGGTCGGGAGTGGGGTGTAGAGCGAGAAGGGACATGTACCTGATGTGTATGCGGTGGTCTGCATTGGCGACTTTGTCATGTACATTGGTCTTCGTCTGAAGTGATTCCTGGTTGCATCTTCGGAGTGTAGGCTAGTATAGGCGCTGAGTAGTTGTACGTTGAGCGCTTGAGCGCCAAGAGAGAAGAGCGACATTGGATGCATTGTTGATGGTGGCGAGTTGGGGCTGACATTGACACTTGAGCTCAATGCATTGCTCTTATTTGGCTTGTATCTCGGTGCATACTACTTTCTGCTTGGTACATGACAATCTGATCTTCAATGTGATGTTGCAATTTGGTTTTCTGTCTATTGCTCTCGCTCATTTTCCTTGCAGTTGGGACTACAGCTAAAGAAGAAAAAAAAAGACAACAGTTATCACATATTGTCAGTTCCAGATCCTTGTTCCTATGAAAGAGATTGTGATCCAGACAGGGCCATACTACCGCCATAGTGATAGAGTGACACACCACACACACGCCCAAGTTGGGTCCAAGGATGATGGTAAACCCATTTCTACAATCATGGCAAACCCTTTTCTTGTTTTTGCCTATCTTCTTCCCTTTCCATTTTTTTGAAAAATGGCCGGCCCCAGGTAATTCAGAATTATTTTGTTCTGGTCATCTGATTGTGCCTGGACTTGAACTTGGGTCTGTATTACAACAGTTTGCGGGTGTACCAGGAAATGCATGCACTCTAAATCCGGTGAATGAAACACGCTGGAGCTCACAGGCTGACAGAGAAGACACCCAGTAACAGAAGCCCAGGAAATACTTGCACTCAAGGTAAAAAGAAACCTAATGGAACCCCTCAGAACAATACACCCAGAAGTGAGGAGACACACCTATAGGAAAAGAAACAGATCCCAAGACATCACTAGCTCAGCAATAGATTACTTTCTGGTTTCAGGGCACAATACACAATGTAGGTATAGGTAAGATACCCTACCACAGCGGGTTAGATCACAGTTCAATCTTCTTAAATCTTCTGTTCAACTCGAGCCTGTATAAAGGTCACATTTTTTTTCAACACCAATAACTTCATACTCCAGGCAACAGAAATGAACAATCAATAGCTCAATCCTGCATAGATTCAGAGAGAGAGGGAGCTGACTTCCCTAACCTCGTAGCCAACCTGTCCAAAGCAGCCTCTGTAGCCTCCAGGAAACTAGCTCTTCGAAGAAACCAGCGGATAAGAGAACTGGAAGCAGCAGTCAGCATCACAGAAACTAATCTCATATATAAACAACCCCGGGGCTACAGCCTACAAGCAACTGTTGACTAGAGCGAAGGCGGAACTTGGCAACTGGGACGCCAGGAAGGCCAATGGCTTAAGACTAAGGGCATGGACCAGAGAACAGGAAGAAGGAGAAAAAATAACCAACTTTTTCTTCCAAGAAATTAAATCCAGTGTCCTTCGGGACATCTGTTAAAATTGGAACGATACAGAGAAGATTAGCATGGCCCCTGCGCAAGGATGACACACATAAATCGAGAAATGGTCCAAATTTAAGAAAAAAAAAAAAAAAAAAATCCAGAGGAAGGAAGGAAAGCCATCCACCTACTAAGAGGAGAAGAAGGGCTCACAATCCGAAAAAAATGCTTTCCATCGCAGAAGCCTTCTTCACAAATCTCTACACTTTCAAAACTGAAAGCCCCACGCCCAGATCAGTAATACAGGCAAGAGAAAATTTCTGCAAATACTTGGACAAGGCGATCCCTTCCACTGTGGCTGACCGGTTAGATGAACCAATCAGCGACAGTGAAATAGAAGAGGCCCTGGACTGTATGAAACCAGGGAAGACTCTAGGGCAGCACGGCCTCTCCAAGGAGTTTTGGCAGCATTACTGGAGCTCTTAAGGGATGACTACCGCAACTCTGTGAGAACAGCCTTCGGTAAGGAATCTATCTAAGCACAGGAATAGTCACACACTACTCTATAAGAAAGGGGACCCGGCGGATATCAAGAACTAAAGACCCATTAATCTTCTAACGGTCACATGTAAAATCTTAGCCAAACTACTAGCCAACAGGATAAGGAAAATCACTGAAGTTGCTTCCGAATAGATCAGACAGGATTCAATCCGGGCAGGTTCATTCTTGATAACGTAATGACTCTAGCAGAATCCATACGTTATATCAAAGATAAAAAAAATGAACGCAGTGATTCTCTTCTTTGATTTCAAAAAAGTATACGATCAGGTCAATTGGGACTTCCTCCAGCAGTGCATGGAAAAGGTGGGAGTAAGACCCTACTTTAGGAAATGGGTAAGTGTCCTCTACAATTATGCTCATGGAGCTGTGCAAGTCAATGGCCACGTATCCAGTTCCTGTAGAATATCCGCATCTCTGAAACAAGGGGACCCTCTGGCAGCACCTATCTTCCTTTTCATCATGGGAGCTATAGCTTCCTTCCTGAGAAAGGACCCATCCATCCAAAGACTTACGAGCCAAACAGAGGACCCCAGTTGAGTCCACAATATCCCCCCCGCGATCCTATTCGCCGACGACCTAACCGTCCTGATTACAGCATCAAACTCCTCCCTTTAAGCCCTTACCAGAGCAATGAACGCCTACCAATTAGCCTCAGAAGTATGGATTAACTGGCAGACAACAGTCGGATGGTGGATCATAAACGGAAGCTTAGATCTTCCACAGAGCACTCCTGAAGGAATGAGCTGGCCCGATCCTAAGCACCCGATGAGGGTCCTGGGAATCCAGATGACAGAACAAGGGGCCGCTGCAGAGATGGCTCCCAGCTTGCTGGCCAAAATGACCAACAAACTGGTGGGATCCTGCGGCAAGGTCTACACCTCCCTTTATGGGAGACCTCTGGTATTAAACTCCTCAATCTCCTCAAGGATGTGGTATGTGGCTGCATTCTCGACCCCAGAACATAAAATGCTAAAAGACCAGCTTACCTTTGGACAGGAGATCCCTCTAGACAACATTTCATTACCAAAGTGGCATGCCAATATGTCACTAGAAAGAAAGGTCGACGAGGACTAGGCGTTCTGGACCCGACTACCCAAATAGAGTCCCTCCAGACCAAATGGATCTTAACACTAATCGACAGACCCAACCTACCCTGGAGGTCTTTGGCCCTGGAGGGAATATAACAACTGCCTGTATACAACATACCGGCTAACATGGAAGGTTCCTTATGGGTAATGAGCTAATTGTGGTCAATGACGGGAAGCACTCAAGGCTCAGCACAGGCAAGAACCGATTCCCGAATAAACTTCTGGAACAGAATCCTGAAAGCGTGGAGAGAGATCTTCCCGGCCAAGGTAAGAAAACCACAGGATAAGGAAGAGATACTCAGACAACCCCTGTTCTGCAATCCATGGATAACAAAAGAGGAGGAAAGCCTAATGGCTCTTACTACAAAAGACAGAGGATGTGGAACATGGCTCGAAAGCGGGGTTTGGCAAATCACACACATGATGACAAGCAACTCAGGAACAGCCTCAAAGGATGCCACGACCTGGCCCATAACCTACAAGAAGTAATTTCAACTATTCCACAGGACTGGGTACCAATCTCTCAAAGAGGACAGACGTTGGGCAATTGGAGAATGGGCGGTAATGAACCATGTGCACCCCCAGGATTATGAGAAGGAGAACTAGTTCATTTTCACCATGCACGAAATAGAGGAACCCGGAACAGAGTACAGCAGGGTCAGTAAAAACACCACAGCTCAAGTATCAGTCACAGAGGATAGACTTAGAAAGATAAGAGAGATAGAAAACAAATAACTAACATTTTTTCTCCCCCAAACTGCACCAGACAATTTAGAGTTAGATCCAACTGAATGGGCATGGAATTTGAAACAAAAATCCTCAAGAATCAGCCTTAAATTTAACGTATTACACTATACAACAAGGCTGAGCGTTTTCTCCACTCCTTCTCACCTTGCATCCTTGAGGAGGTGATCCAGCTGCCCCTTCCAGTACCGGTACTTGGTTTCAACCAAGTGCTTTTTTTTCAACCCTTCATGATAGCGCAGGACTTACGTGTATTTTGCACTTTCTTTTTTCCAAGTTGTTTTACAAATTTTTGTTTTTGACTTAGAAGTACACTTTTTACCTAGGCCCGGGCACCCAACTTCTGCCCAGGTACACGCCCGGGTGCCCGGCCGGGCATGAACCCCGGGCAGGGTTCCGATCAGCCCCAGCGCAAAAAAAAAAAAAAAAAAAAAAAAAAAAAAAAAAAAAAAAAAAATCCGGAAAAAACATATGTTGTGTAGAATTGAAATACAAACAACTTTTGGCTGAGGGTCACATTCAATTCGTCACAGAATCCGAGACAAAAACGAAAATAACGGAATCACACAAAGGCACCCCCCTTTAGACCCCTTTGGCCCTTTAAGACCAATTTATACCCCCCTCCCAACCCCTTGACAGCCAACTTGCAAAAATCGAAATGAGCCCGGATTTGGGGTCCTCTGGGAGAGCACAGAAAACCAAAAAAAAGAAAAGAAAAAAGACCTTTTTTTTTTGTGTGTGCACGCCCGGGTGCCCGGCCGGGCGTGAGAATCTTCCTAGATTTTTACTAGATTTTTACTACTTTTTAGGACTCAAATATAAAGAAGAAAGTCCATCTGTCATTTCTCAATCACAAGAGAACAGGAACTTGATAATTAGAGCCACCTATTCTACGTGCTTTTATTGCAAGGTTAAGTACCGCTTTCTCTGATGGAGACTGTCGGTATAAAAAAACGATGCCTTTCCACTTGGCTATAGGTTATAGATTGTGACGTAGATCCACAGGACCCAACCCAATGATAGCCAAGAGATGGTGGAAACACCTAGAAGTGGATCCAGGGATCTTCGGCTCAGCCCCTTAAGTTCAGAATATCAAAGTGGCTAATCCTATATCTAGCAGTCCCTCTAAACCTTGGCTACATGTTAGCGGCAAAAAAGAGGATAGAAGTCCGCTTAAAGAACTAGGTGCCAGTTCAGAAGTGGTCTTTTGCTGATCCTCGTGTTGCGATTGTGCCTCGTGTGGCCCGGTGAATTCATCTGACCCTTCTGTTACGAAAACTCCTAGTGGACAAGTAGCAGTAATTTTTTCACGAATTACTGCCATCAGATTCTGTCCCTCCTCGAAATGTGGGAGTGCAAAGGAGACATCTGTGGCCACCTGCCGGTCACCTGTCTCCTTAACATACCTTGCAGCTAATAGAGGCCGTAGACCCATCGTGGCGAGTCTGGTGGATTTGGCTTGTTGCAGCACGTGTGGGGCTTTGCCGTCAGCTATGTGCCGCAGAGATGTGAATTCTGGTTCATATGCGGCGTTGAGTTTCTTCAACTTTTCTGTTTGCGCCTCAATGACAGCAAGATCCATTTCAAGCTCAATGCACTCTGTCTTCCTTGTGTTCTCATTCTGGCCGGACTTCTGGTCATCTTTTTTGTGTGCTTTGATGGTTTTCCATTTCTTTGGGCGCAGGTCTTGGAATGATTCTTCTGAGTCCCTGTTTATTTCCTTAGCGTCCAGCTTCCCCTGTTCTCTGGTTCTTTTTTTCTCTGTGTACCTGAAGGCAGTGTACTCTGAGAACTCTTGTTCAAGCAGTTCATAATTGTTTGCTGACCAGCTACTGTGCCTTGCTTCTGATTCCTCTCTGTGCGTTTCAGGCACGCTGCCCGGATGTTGAAGAGGTGTTCCCTCTCCCTCTTGACCTTTTCAATATACTCCCGTAGCCACTGAAGAGATCTGTTGGGAGAGGTGCCTGATCGTTGATGGTAGCCGAGCCACATGAGCTCTTGCTATCCTCAATGTCTTCTTCATCCATAGTCGAGTCTGCGTCCTTATCCATAAAGCGGGCTGTGGTGACCTGCGGGTCTGTCTCAACCTCCTCCTCAATTTGAGCCCTATCAGCCCTGTTCGCTTTCCTCCTCTTGGAGTCCAATTGCCCTCTTTCTCGGTTGGGGCTAATGTCCAGAGTGTGTTTGCTCTCAGTTTGTTGAATGGTCCGTTTTTTCTCTTCCACCTTTCTTTTTTCGTCATTCTCTGCTTTCAATTATTTCCTGTTCCTTGGAGTACTGTTCTGCCTGTTCTCTCACTGAATCCAAGACCCATAGCAAGTCTTCCCTTGCTTTCTCCTCCCTTATAACCCGCGAATCGTTCAGGGGGATGGTATTGATCTTCGTGGGTTGCCAACTTCTTTCCCCGTTGCCATCTTTTGCCATCTGCTGTCGGCAGGGGGAAAGATGTCCGACTTCTTGGTTGTGGGTTCCTTATCCAAGTAGTGCCAGATCCAATCCGGATCTTCAAGATTGTCGTCAAAGACCCACCAGTCATAGGTATAATCCACAATGAACCAAGTGTTCGGGGCTTCTTCAACCCCAACCAACATATTGGGCACAAGCTTCCTCTCTTTCTGGTTCGTGGGAAATTTGGGACAGTTTGGGCCGGTTCCCATGTGGCTTCGTCCTCTGCATCTGAAGCAGATCGGCGAGGTCTTTGTGGAGATTTCAATCAGTAATTCCCTTTCCTCGATCGTGAGTGTCCATGTTAGTGGGAACACGGGAGGATCATCCATTTTCAGAAGATTGCAGTCATGCATCCACAGTCGGGAGCAAGGAATTCCGGTGTTGGCAGAATCCACTTAAGGATTATGTTCGCTGGGTATTGCTTCTCTAGTCTATCCACCACCAGTCCATGAAATCCCGATTGAATCCTATCAAATTGCACCCATAAATTTTATTGTTTGTACGGAACTGTAAAGGTTGGGTTCGGTCATTGGTTCGCTTGCTTTTTCCATGCTGTTATTGTGCAAACTGGGCCTTTGCAGTTCCTTGACCTCATTTCCGCTGCAGCTCGCGCATGGTGCTCGTGATTGAACACGACCAATAGCGTATTACGACCCAAGCTCTGCAACGAGAAAGCTTCCTTGAGATTTTTCAGTTCTTCCTCTATCTTTATCGCAGCAATCACCCATTTTTGTTTTTCTGCTGGCATGAGATCGGCTACATTTCTTGCAAAATTGAAGATGACTTCATGCTTTTCGTGAAACTCATCCAGTTCCGCCACTTTCTCTTCTGGGTATTTCCATATTACAATCTCTTCTTCTTTACCCTGAGGGTTGGGAATCTTTTCAGTCATTTGTACTCCTTCGACTTTTGTCCTTTCTATGAGGAACTTGAATGCTTCATTGTCAATCACGCTAGTGGACGTTTTTGTTGCCGGCGAGCCCCGCATTGCTGCAAATGAGTAAGACGCGACATTGCGGCGATATCCCTGGCTTTGCATTTCGATATCTTTGATTTGCCCTTGAAGTGGCTGAGCAGTTCCCAAAAGGGAGGGGGGGGGAGTAGGGGTTAATGGTGAGGTCGAATATGGTAGGGTATAATGTGATGTGGGGTATGGA
>BFEA01000402.1:1039821-1051723 GCA_003427395.1 Chara braunii
CACACAGACCCACCCCCAGCCACCCACCCACCAACCCACACACACACACACACACACAGCAAAGTGAAATGGAGGATGTCTAGCCATGGAGTGATAGAGATGGTGGGGATGAATGGTGGTGTCAATGCTGTTGTGCTTGTGTAACTAATTTTGTAATTAATTTTGTGCTTTTGTGGGCCGATTCGGAGGGCTCTCCAAGTTTTCTCGGACCTTTGGGGGATTGGCTCGGTGCTTTCTTGCTGGCAGAGTCTTCTGTTTTAGGCAAGTTGCCTTTTGCTCTCCATCATGGAGTGATAGAGATGGTGGGGATGAATGGTGGTGCCAATGCTGTTCTGCTTGTGTAATTTATTTTGTAACTAATTTTGTAATTAATTTTGTGCTTTTGTGGGCCAATTCGGAGGGCTCTCGAAGTTTTCTCGGACATTCGGGGGATCGGCTCAGTGCTTTCTTGCTGGTGGAGTCTTCTGTTTTAGGCAAGTTGCCTTTTGCCCTCCGTCCCTTCATGGACTATGAAACATATGTGTATATATATCATCAAAACAGATATATATAGTCAAACAGAGCTGCCCGGTATATATATGCCGCTTCGGCGGCAGACGGGTGTGTGTGCAGTTGGCGCTGAACCACACAAATGTGGTCAACCTTGAATTTTATTTATTTATTTATTTACTTTTAAATGCCCAGGTTCTTGTAGAGGCAGGGTATCAGGCGCGGGAATACCCTCCAGGGTTCAGTCACTTGAAGTTCAGAATGACCCACTTGGCCCTCTGGACCTTCCTAGACGGAGTCCTCCACGGTCTTAGAGCCCTAAGTCCTATCCTTGCATTTTTTACTATCTTGTCTGTCTATACTTTCTTTGTTTTATGGATGGTTTATGATGATTTGCGAATGGAATGAGAGAGAGAATTTGGGTTTTTACAAAAAAAAACGCACACACGCATACCCACACCCACCCACCCGCCCACCCACCCACACACACACACACACACAATTAAATTATCTCTTTCTTTCTTTCCTCTTCCTCCAGGTCTTTTCTATGTGTTGATGCCCACTTGCTGTGTGGTTTGGCCTTTTTCTGTGTGTTTCTGAGTACCTAAGTCTACTAACTTTAGAATATGGGAAATGGTCACACTGCCTGTTTGTCTGTAGTGCCTGTAACAATATTGGGGCTCATGTGTTTGGGGTGTCTGTGTCAGTGTGTTTCTGGGGCAATGGCAGACATTCCTCGGAGTGCTTATAGAGTTCTACATGTTGTGTGATTGGATGATGATCTTTTTTTTTTCTTTTTTTTTTTTTTTGATTGGGTCTGTGCTGCATAAGTGGACTGCGTTGTTGGTGCTGCCTCACTGATGTTGCCTGGCTGTTGGCTAGTAGTTTAGCCATGCTGGTCACCGTGCTGCCTGGCTGCTTGCCTTGACGCCTCCCCTGTGCCCTCTGCCCAATGCCTTTGAGTTGCCTGCCATTCGGTGCCTTGTCGCCTGGCTCCCTTGCTGCTTATCATGCTGTCCTGCTATTTGCCTTGGTGCTCAATATACTCCCCTCCTGCTTGCCTTGCTGCCTTGCTGCCCACCTGCCTCCCCTGTGCCCTCCAGTCCACATGCTTTGCTGTTGCTAGCCATCAGTTTGCTTGTTGCCGTGCCTTTACCTTGCTGCTTGTAATGTCACCTGTTTGCTGTCTGCTTACAACAGGGGTTAAAGGGGATCACGACTCGAAACATTAGTATGGAGGTTCTATAAACTGTTGAGGCTCAGCCTCCGGATGACTCATGGGCAGCAAAGCAGCAGGGCAGAATATTGAGCAGCAAGGCAAATAGCAGGACAGCATGATAAGCAGCAAGGAAGCCAGGCAACAAGGCACTGAATGGCAAGCAACAGCAAGGCATTGGCAGAGGACACAGGGGAGGCATGTTGGAAGCCAAGCGACAAGGCAAGCAGCCGGGCAGCACGATGGCCAGCATGGCTAAACTACTAGGCAAGCAGCCAGGCAACATCAACGAGGCAGCACCAACAACGCAGTCCACTTATGCAGCACAGACCCAATAAAAAAAGAAAAAACAAAAAACAGACCATCACCCAGTCACACCACATGGAGAACTCTATAGGCACCGATGAAACAGTCTGTCACTACGTCGTTGTTTTTCACATGTCAATTTTTCTGTCTTCTACTTGTTTTTGAGAACTTATTTTCTGTCTTCCGCCATTCCAATGTTCGTTCTGTCCACTGAAGAGCTATGTCAGAATTTTCAGTCTTTGTGCATGGTTTTCTCCTGAGAGGTAGTCGTCTGGGTACAACTGAATTGTACTGAAGCTACCAGCAATATGTTTTCACACAGATCGCCACACACACACACACACACAAAGTAACATGCCTACTTGGAAGCCACTGCAATATTGCACAGGATTATGGGTTAGCCCCAGGGGGTATCTCTGGGGCAAGGCAGGTCCTATGGCCCCACAGTATCCTTGATAGTGGACCTGCCTTTGAGTAATAATAAGTTGCATATTCTTAATAGAGCACAGACCTTTTGCGCTGTACTAGCAGCTAGTTGGTTTGTCTTATGTTATCTAACCTCAGCCCGTGCGTTCATTTCCACAACTCTCCTTCAGCCGTACTTTGTCTCGTAGCGCTGAGCCAGTGCAGCGTTGAGCTTCATTTTTGTCTGCATTTGGACCCGGATCCTTGTAGTCTTACTTTTTTCTTTCTAGAATGCATCAGGGTGTGCCTTTTCTTTTCTTTTCTTTTCTTTTTTTCTTTTTTTTTTCTTCCCCAAAACAACTCAGCCCCTTCTATTCTGGGGGGCATCAGTTCGGTTGCTTATCACCGGCAAGCATGAGTTCCAAAGTACAAATTATTTGTAAAAGACGAAAGCCTTACCCTAGTGGCCCTAGACGCCTAACAAGGGGGGGGGATTGCTACAACCAATCCCTCTTCCCATACCATAGCCTCCCCATGGATACTTCTGTTGGTCGGGAGGCTTCCTAGCAGCACCCAGCCACACAAAGGTCCCAGGGAAGGCCTGACCCCGGGGGGGCATTCTAGCAGTCTCACAGGCCTCACATCCTGTCAGTCACACCCTCTGTTCAACCATCTTTTTTGTACCTACTAACACTCTTTTAGTCTAGATCCTTCCCTATCCTGTCTTCCTATTGAATCCTTAAGTCTCGTCTAAGTTTTACACCAATCTCCTTTGTCCATCCTATCAGTCACACCCTCTGTTCAATCCTCTTTTTTATAACTACTACACTCTTTTAGTCTAGTCCCTTCCCTATACCCGGCTGCCTATTGTATGCTTAAGTCTCATCTAATTCTTACTCCTGTCTCCTTTGTCTCTGCTATCACCTCTTTCCTCTTGCCCTTCCCCCCCTTCTAATCCAGGTTTTTCAAACCTCACATTTCACCCTCATTCTATTTACACCACCCTCTGGTTTTAAAGCCATTCTAAAACCAGTGGCCCTCCCTTATTTTAAAAGGTTTAAGTCTTATCCCCAGCAGTATGTTCATCAATCCAGGTTAAGGCGTCTTTTTTTCCTACACGGGACTTGGTGCCTTCGACCGCATGCCCTTCTAGCAGGGTCCATCTTTTGTCCACCTCAGGCACGAGCAGACAACAAGCATATGAAACGGCCTGAGATACAGACCAGGTAGACCAAGAGCACAGCCTCTCCCATGAACTGTCCATCTTATTTTGAAGTGGCAGCCCAGATGAAGGATGCTGGGCCAGCTGCGCAGGGCAGTATAGAGGCAGGGGGTGAGCAATGAATCAAACACGGCCGATGGATTAGCTTCAGTTGAAGGTCAGCATTCTGCTAATTTGGAGGGAGGATATCATTATGATGATTTCACCAGTACAAGAAGAGCCAAGCTGCTATGGCGCTATCTGCCATATACATCATATAGAGGTGTGCATGATTGGACTGGGCACACACAACCACCCCCACACACACTAAACTACAGGAAGAAAAAGGAGGGAGGGAGGAGGGAGGCCAGAGGAGGAGGAGAAGGAAGAGGGGTAGCAGGAGGAGGAATCAGGCGCTTATTGAACGTATGCTACAACTCAACGGGGCAATTATCGGCTAAACGCAAAAAGCAACAATTGGTGAAAGAAAGAAGAGAAAGGTTGAGGGCTGAGGAAAGCAAGAACAGAACATACCAGATGCGTCCCTTCTACCAGGAGCTACAGAAGTTTTAACCTCACCGAATCACAAAGTTCAAGGAAGGCCATCAACTCTATCTCTGCAACCCTAACAACTGTTGGAACTGCTCTTCGCGCTTCTCTATCCTTCAAAACAGAGATGTTCTGAGCCTCCATGAGGAACGCTCGCCTCATGTGAGTAATGCTCATGGCAACTGTCGTGGTGGCTGGGGTCGTTCTTCCCTCTTCTTCGCCCTTAGAAATGATGACCTCTGTGTCAGATGTCTCTCGTCCTGGCTCTTTATTGTCTTCACCCTCCCTGATGTCAGTGTACTTTGCTCTGCAACTCCCTTGCTCCTGTTCTGTGTCTGCAGACGCACCATTGTCATCTTCTACAACATGCTTTTCATGTCTGTGTACGGCATGTCCTCTGTGTTCTGCCTCAGACCTTTCGCACCGATTCCCTCGTCCTGCACACTCCTCCGCTACGGGGTTGGATGCGACTCTTCTTTCATTGCCTTCTTCATCCACAGAGGCTAACCCTTGAAGAAGTAGTGGCTTGCTCTGCAAGTCATTTCCACGATCTGCTGTTGCTATTTTGGCATGATCCTGCCAGTAACTGTGCTTCACAACTTGGAGCATTGTCTTCCGTGCAGCATTCAATATCATTGCCGCCTCTTGACGTGTGATGGAGGTGCATGCTGGCAAGAAGCATCCCGAGTAGGAGTGGTGGTGATCAAAGCCTGTCACCATATCATGAGCAGCAGCATTGCTGTCTGACAAGTTGTGGCGGTCAGTGGTGCCAGGGTCTGCTGCTTCCTCGCCCTGAGCTTCTCGATTTGAATCACCAATGTTAGATGAAGTTCGCCTTTTTCCTCTCCGTTTTCGTTTTTCCTTGGCAGATGGAGATGCTGATGATGGAAGGAGAGGGGGACCGTTTCCTCCCAAAGCAACAGGGCTTACCTCTCCAGCAGGTACTGGATCAGGATTTGGAAATCCTTTTGAGCAGAGCCTGCCATGAGATGGAAGTAGTCCAGACAATGATGATGACAGCAATGACGATGACAATGACAATGACAGTGATGATGATGATGATGATGATGATGATGATGATGATGATGATGATGATGATGATGATGAAAGAGCAGTTGAGATCGCTTGTCGAGACTTAACATCAAGCCAATGCAAGATGCTGTTTTCATTTGCAACCCTACCCTCTTGACACCTAGCATTAATCTCTTCAATGGTGTCCAGCTGGCATGGAGGAGCACCCCAATGGCTGATAATATCTGCCCACAATGCTGCAATGGCAGAGGCAGAAGCAGAGATAAAGGTAGTGGGGAGAGAAGCCGAGCGAGAGGTAGAATCAGGAGTACTTGGAGATACAGATGAGGAACCAGGGGCTGTTTCCAAGGTGATGGCCTCCTTATTCACCATCTCTTCTTTCTGCTTAACGTCTTCTTCTTCTTCTACTTCTTCTTCCGTTACCAAGACTTGAATCACATTCTTCTCCCAGTGATGAAGGCTCGCATTGGGCACTTCCAAGGCTGATGCCATAGCTTGGATCACTGTATCTGGGACCTTCTCTTCTGGTCGGCGTCCAGCGTTACGTTTCAGTGCACTCTTTACTGACACTTGCACGTAAATGGTTAAAAACGCAGCGCGGTACTGCCGGGCCAACTGATAGCACCGGTATCGCATACTTCTCAGGTGAAAGTTGTCATCAACCAAAATTAGCAACGGGCCACTCGTACGCTCATCAAGCTCACTCTTGGACGATAACATGACCTGCTTTGTCTCATGGTTGTGAGCAAGGTGGTCTTCATCATCTTGCTGCTGGCTATGGCAGAATCCACCGCCTTCAAACTGTGGATGGCTATGGTGGCAGCTTCCGTAAACTCCAAGCTGCTGCAGATATCCATGTGCTCTCTCCTCACTCAGTGCAAGCCCTGACTGCAGGACTCTCTCAAGATATACGAGCGCCTGTTGGCGTCCATCCTTCCATCGGTCGCCGGAGAAAGCTGGCATACACACGGCTTCACCCCCTTCCTTCCTCTTGTTCTCCTTGCCTACCACCACCTGGCCTCCAACCTGGAGTCTGCATCCGTTCTCCTTCAACTCCATGCGTCTTCCGTCCTGGTCAGATACGTCAGCCCTTTTAAAAGTGCGGTGAGACTGACAGTCGAATGCAGACTCAGGCTGGGACCTGCAGTTAAGCTCCAGCGGGTGTCCAGACAACCCTTCCTCCAGCTCAGGTTGCAATCTCAACCCCTCTTCAGATTGAAATTGGGAGAAAGAGCTCTCTTCAGGCAGAAACTGGGATCTGAAGGCCTCGTCTGGCTGAAGATGGGATCCCTCTTCAGGATCAAACACGGATCCAGAGCCCTCTTCAGACTCAGACCAGGATCTGGATCCCTCTTTAGCCCGAAGCTCAGATCTGTAGGCCTCTTTAGGCTGAGGCAGGGATCTACGCCCCTCTTTAAGCTGGAGATGGGATTCAGGACCATCTACAGACTGAGGCTGGAATCTGGACCCCTTTTCCGGCGGAGGCTGGGATTGACACCTCTCCTTTTTTGGCTCAGGCCGGGATCTCAACCCTCCTTCGCTCCTGTCAGACTGAGACTGGGATCTAAGCCGCTGTTCTCCTATCACCAGTTGCATCAGCGAAGTCATCCCAAGGGATGCAGACCCTCTTCCCTCGCCTTGAAGAGATGACAGTGCAACCACTTCCTGCTCATGGACCGACATGGGGCTGCTTGCCTGCGCAGCACTGCTGCCATACAGGGACCAATTCCTGAGTTGAGGTACCGATCCACATTCGTGTTGTTGAGGCTCAGAACCCATTCCAGATTGGGATCCAGATACCGAGCCAGAGCAGAATAGGGGAGCGGATCCAGATCCAGCAGGTCCAGATCTGAGGTGCCAGTTGATAAAATCATCAAAGCAGATATGCAGCACCCTAGGAGAAGGGTTGCCGGACTCGCGGCAGTGGCGAGGCACATGATGCTTCCTGTTGACGAAGCTGAGCAGCCGATGTGCCAAGGATGTCTTGCCAGCTGCTGGGAGGCCCATGAGTAGTGCCACACACACTGGCGACCTCTCCCCACTACTAAGATGCGATTTCATCCCAGTTTTACCCATGTCTTCCTCTTGCTAACTTTTACTCATCAAATCAACACATGTAAACTGTCAACTCCATTAAAATGATTAAATCCAGACTTACACGTATGGGAATGATGATGCACAGAGTCATCTGGTCCTGATTCTGCAAAACATGAAGGTTTACTGGGGCGGCATGCGAGTACGTCGAAAAAAAAAAAGGAAAAAAAAAGTGAATGGCAATAAGAGAGAGGAGAGGAGAGAAAAGAGAAAAACGAAGGATGATGAGGGCTATTCTGAAAGTTTAAAGGGCAAGCTTCCCACGATGATTTCAGCCAAGCACAAAAAGAATTATATCATGAAATGTAACAAAATGTTTCTTTGCCCTTTCTCTTTTTCTCCTGATTTAGACGACCTGGATATCACCAAGTTTATCCCAAAGTGGATTATTTTGGGTGACGTGTACGTTAGCACAACTGCTGGATGTTGCGTTTTGCTGCGGTGCTGCTTCCCCCCCACTCCCAAGAGACTGCCAGCTCCTGATCAATCCATCATGCACAAAAATGGTATCAGTAACTCAGTTTCATTGTGTTCTGTACATAACCGAAATGAAAGAAAAACTTCAAAAAAGAACAAATTTGTACAATCATATTTATTATTTAATGATCTACCAGAGTCAAATCAATCCATATAAGTTCATCTTATTCACTAATAAAATTATATTTCATTTCATTTATAGAATACATGCATTTCAAATGCAAAAATGGAATATTCAAAGGGTTTATTGCACGTACACCTCTGGACTTCCACGTTATGTAACGACATGCAAATGGCCTGTCAGCATGCACTTGGACCACATGCAGCCTATTATGCAGACCATACAACTGACCGCAATAATTTATTGAATGGTCATAGTGAAGTCAATCCGGAAATCCATCTGATCAATCATATTATTATTAGTAATTTATTACTCTAATAACAATTTTATAGGATGTGCACTTGGACCAAACCATTACTACCAGTTGTATAATCTGCACAAGAGGGTGAATATGGTCCAAGTGCACCCACTCGTCTTCTCACCGAGCTGCACTCGTAATTTCCCTTTACCCCTCAAACTGTTCCAGCTAAAAAAGGAAAAAATCCCTCCTCTCCCCTACGTCCCCTGACATGACCCATTTTCCAGAGCCCCAAACCCATGACTTTGTCGACGCTGATCTGGACTACATTAGGTAGGATAGCTGTTGAGTTCCCAGGATAAGAGTTTAGGCAAAAATGGGGCACCTTTCCTGTTTGGCAAAGTCCGCGGGCGATGTTGGTAGTTTTCGGCCTCACTTCCTCCTTCCTATTTTCTTCTCCTCTTTTCTCCTCCTTGTGTTTGGGGGAAGAGTCTTTGTGCAGGTCCGCGGACCGCAACCGACAGAAAATCTTTCTTTTCCTAAGAAAGGAAAGCCATGCAATCTGCCTTACCTAAAAATAGAACCCCTCAAAAAGCCAAAAGTTGCACAGATAGGAGGAAAGGACAACAGAAATTACGCTTAACTATTTTCGCGGGGGGGGGGGGGGGGGGATTGTACAGAAGGGGGCTGAAGAGATGGGGGGGCAAGCAAAGGGGGGGGGGGAAAGCGCTCTCAGCATCACTACGGCCTGACCAGGGAAAAGGAGAAGGGCAAGTAGATGAAGAAGTGACGAGGGGGAAGAGGGGATAAAAAGCAGGCAAAGAGAACAAGGAGGAATCCGAACCAATGACCCTCTGTACCCAAAACAGATGAGCTACAAGACTGTGCTACACCTTGTTATGTTCGATTGGTAATTCAACGCATTAGCTGCGCCACTAACTAAGATTGGAATCATTGGATTGACTGGAACTGGTAAACTCATTGTTGTAGGCTCAAATCTTACATTCCAGATATTAAGCCATGATAAGAAAAACAGAGTTCGGTCCTGGCTCAGAAAGAACGCTAGCGATATGCTTAACACATGCAAGTCAAACGTTGTTTTCTCAGTTGAATACAAAGTGGCGAATAGGTGCGTAACGCGTGGGAATCTAACAACCAGTTTGGGAGGAGGAGAGAAGAGGAGGACACCACGACAACAAGGGGAGCAAGGAAGCAAGAGGACGAGGAGAGGAGAGGTTAAGAGAAGAAATAGGCGACAGCATGAGTAAGAAAGTAAGTGAGAAGGATGAGAAGAAGAAGTGCGGGGGGAAAGGGAGAGAGGAGAGGGGAAGGACAAGAGGAATAATAGGAGTAAGAGAGTAAGAGAAAAGGAGAAAAAGGAGGAGAGGATGAGGAAAATGATCATGGAAGGACGATGTTGTCAATCAGAAGGATAGAAAGCATTTAGTGGCCACAGGATCGCCAGTGGAAGGAAGGAAGAGGGAAGCAAACAAGGCTGAAGAGGAGGCAGAGTGAGAGAGTGGTGCTTGGGGTTATTCTTTGTAGAAGAGGGGTTGTCATGGATGAGAGCGTGACAGAAAAGGGGTAGAAAAGGAAAAGGGACAGAGACGAGATGGGGAAGGGAGGGGAGTAGAGCAGGGGTTTCAGACAGGGACAAATTGAGTGTACGGGAAAACGTGGGAGCTGAAGGGCATAGATAGATAAATAATTAAAAAATCGATGAAAAACGAAACAATGTTGCAGTGATAAAGGACATTATTATTCGTTTTGTATTTACTTTTATTTAAGCCCTTTAAAGTTTAAACCACCAGTGGATCTGGATAATCAGAATGAGCCTCTCTGAAAAGTTAGGGGACTTGGGACAGGGCCCACCTGAGGGAGGACGGAATTTTTTTTTTGTTCAGGGTTGGGCCTAGTGCCACCCCACGGCATGCGACAATTTTTTGTTTTTCTACTGGCCCTTTGGACACCCTGTCCCGAGCCTCCGAAAGTTTTTTATTTTATTTTTAAGCCTCGGAATTTTTATTACAAGTGGGCCCAGTGCACAAGGCTTGCCTCAATCAAATACGGACTCACTCCATACAACAGGGGCCAACCCGCCTCCGAAATTTTAGGAGAGGCTCAGTCTCGGTTCTGAACTTGGCTGGGGCCATGTACTCATTGTACTGGTGGTTTCAGCTAGTGTGCAAGCACATACAATAACAGGAAGTACAAGAGGGCCTTCTTGTGCCTTTCTGTACATCTCTATCCTTATAAAGGATAACCCAGGTCTCGCCTACCAGGCCCAGATAAGATCCTGGAGGGACATGAGCAGATCGGGAGAAGTCCAGGCCGAGGAGCAAGACGTGCTTTTTTTTGTTTTTGCATCACGTCCGGCAAGGTTCTGAACACCTTCGAGTTCCAGAATGGAGCAGAGGGTCCGAGGAAGCCAGGCCCTTGACAGTATCTTTTGTTTGGTTCTTATGGATCATTTCTCGATTTATGTATGTCATCCTTGTGGAGGGGCCATGCTAATCTTCAATGCACCCCTCCAATTTTAATGGATGTCCCAAGGGACCACTGACGGTATCTGGAAGCGTGCTACCGTTCTTTCTCTGACGATGGTGGGCATGATAACTGATGGTGATGGTCTACATCACAGCGTGCCCAGGACGGGGAGAAGGAGGAGGTGGCGGCGACCTGATGGGAGAGCTGTGTGTGTATGAGGGAGAGAGAGAGGGATGGAAAGAGAGACCGAGAGGGAATTCTTTGCAATAATTCTCCAAACCTGCTGCGAGAAGTGAAGAAGGTTTTTCAGAAAGTCTTTCAGAGGGGTCAGCAGTTCATTCTTTTTTTCTTTTTATAGAAAAAAATATAAGAATACAGTCTGTCTTCTCCTCATATGGGCGACAGCTGTATTTAGTTACCCTATTTTCTTCTCTCAATGTCTTACCTTCCTTACTCTACCTACTTTTTGCCTACCTGCTCATCTCAGTGTGCGCCCTGTCCACCCAAGGCAACCCAGCACCTCAACCCGAGACCACCAGGCACCAGACACCCCAAGCGCATATAACAGGCCAAGAGACTATGGACTAGGGAAAGTAGCCAACAACCTACTCCCATCAGTTCATTCTATCATCCACCAAAAACTATTTCCCAGCCGTTCATTCGATTGTGCACAAAATTCTCTTCCCAGTGAAGAAGGATGGCAGGAAGACGGCCCAGCAATGCGGGAGATAAGTAAGATGGGAGCTCCTTCACCTCTCCTCCACCACGTCCGTCGCCCCTCCCTGACTTACAATCCTGCTTCTTAACTTGTCCCCACTGCCTCCCCTCCGCCTGACATCCACGTGTCCTCTCACCTAAGCGAAAGGGGAAGGATAATTGCTAATGATTGTGATACTGGTGAGGAGGGAAAATCCACCTTGGCCCTAGTTTGTCAACACATGGGCCCGATCTCCATTACGTTTTGCAATAATCTTTCTTCTTTTTTTGCTGTGCATCCACTCTTATTGCTTTACATAACTCCTTGTATTCCATCGAACATGATTGTTGAAACTAGGAAGTGACCAAGGAAGAGAAGACAAAGCACTCCGATGGAGGAAAGAAAAGGAAAAGAAGAAGGTGAGGAAGAAAGAGGACCAGGAAAACAATGGAGCAGGAGGAAGAGGAGGAGTAGATAGGAACAAAACACAGGGAGGGGCAGGCAGAGAGAGAGAGAGAGAGAGAGAGAGAGAGAGAGAGAGAGAGAGAGAGAGAGAGAGAGAGAGAGAGAGAGAGAGAGAGAGAGAGAGA
>BFEA01000402.1:1086295-1098900 GCA_003427395.1 Chara braunii
AATGAGAATGAATCTCACGCTAGGCCCCGGGCAGATGCATACAATGTAAGCGCTCCCCAATCTCTTTAACACTTGCACATGTGTGCTTCTTCCCCGCTACTTGATCCCTCTTCTCTTCTTCAATCCTTCCTCCTTCCTCCTTCCTCTCATCTCTTAGTGTAACCTCACATTCTTCCTCATGGCCCTTCGTGCTCTTTCCCCTGGTTGATATCATGCCCACCTTCTTCTTCGACCTTCCTGTGCAACTTGTTTACGCTCCAACTTCTCACCCTCTACTCTAATGCCCACATCGATTCTACCACTCAACTCGCTCAGGGTCAAAACCCCCCAACCTGATTCCTTCCTCAACCAAAACGGTTTAGGATTGAGCTCGCTATGCCTTCTCCCCCTCTTCTCCTTCTTCTGCCACCTGTCGTCCATCTTCCTTGCTCCTTTGTTGGTGTTAGTAGGTTCCTCCCAGCGTTTTATCGACCAATCCAACATGCTTACCAAAATAAAATTCCCAACCCTCTACCTGCCAGACCTCGTACCTCATATAGGTAAGGGAAACTTGATCAACTACACACGGCATGCTGATCCTCTTGGTATTGTTCCAATTTTAACGAATGTCCCAAGGGACCAGACCAAGGGCCACGGTCCCGAGATATCATAATTGGACCGATTGGGTTTAGGTAATTCAGAAATACCTTAGTCTGGTCGTCTGATTGTATCTGGATTCGAACTTGAGTTTGTATTTCAACAATTCAAGGGTGTACCAACACCCCACCCGCAGGTCCATAGTCAGTCTCGGAATCAGTATCGAGCCCGGTAAAAGAAAAACAAAAGGGAACATAATTAATACGGCATAATAGTAAAATAAAAGATAAAGGTGGAAAGGTGAAGGGAAGAGAGTTGTTGCTACCCCTTCAATTCCACCAGTTGGTCCCGGGCTTGGAACCGGCGACAAAACTAACGGGGGATAGCCCCGTAGGACCCTCAACCCCTCAATTTTGCCAATCGCGCTCCATTGCTCCATTGTCGCCCCCTGACCTTGATCCTCGTAAATGCCATGTGAAAGTCCAATGTCGTAACCAATAGGGCTAAAGCCCAATTCTGAGCTTAGCAGGCGCAAAATTCCATATAAATGTTTTGTGCGCCGTGTGTGGGCCTACTGAAACACCCCAAGGCCACACCTTGGCCTATCGGCCAAACCCACAATCGCCAAACTCCCTTTCCTGGCGCGTCGAGGGCCGGATTCCACACGTGGCTACCGTGCACGCCACCCACTGTGCCGAAATTGTGCCGCCTCCAGTTTCAGTCCCCGCGATCGGGCACCCTCAAAGCTTGTACCTTTACCATTTCAGTCGACAATCTCACAACTTCGAGCGAGCGAAACTCCCAACTTATTACATGTGTCGGACTCCATTCACGCACGCCATCCCAAACCGTAGACGGATTCCACCAGCAGGGAAAAAGTACAACAACCACGATGCCCACACACTCCGCGCTACGTAGGCTCGAGCTCCAGTGTGAGGCAAGTCCAACCAAAATCACCTTGGATGGCGACATCGACGATTGGCCCAACCTTGACAACGGCCACAACAATGCTTGTCTCTAGGTGCACGCACACTACGCGGCCATGAAAAACCTAATCCTTCTCTAGCTCACATCACTCTACGAAATCAATGATTTTGCTGCCGGTTCGTGGAGCCGCCATACGTTTGGCTAATCAATGCACGCCCCAAAGTGCACGCCCACACACTCTCTGACCTAACCATACGTGCACTCGCCATTCCAGCTACTGAGAGTTGCTCGCGAGGTGTATAAAGATAAAATGTGTCACGAACTCACTTGTCACTACAGATGCGGCTCATGTAAGACGCAAAAAACACAGACCAACGTTTGTGCTGACAACGTTTGTGCTGACAACGTTTTCTCCAGCTCTAGGATGTGATGAATCAATATCACAATTGTGTTAATTGAAACCACAACAATAGCAAATAACTCTTACACGAATGAAGTAGTGAGTTTGCGAGTAATGTACTAGCTTTGTCCTGAGAAAGATTGTATGGGTTATCCTATGGTTCAGGACTAGAGGTCACTAAATATAATGTACAAGGGCCCCAAGGCCAGAGAACCTAGTCATGATCTTGGTCTAATAGGATCCCCCATTCAGCCATCTGACATGGCTAGCATGGATCTATCCCGGTCAAGGCATGAAGCATTTCTCCCATCTTGGAACGCAAGAGCCTGTGAGCACTTGGTGTCGGTTTCACAAAAAAGTCAAGTGAGGCTTTGTCACAACTGCTGCTTAGGTCTTGTTTGTGTCGTTGCAAGTTCTATGAGTATTGGAGGCTGGAAAGACCTGGTGGGTGTCATACAACAACTACGCCCTCACTGGCCACCTTAAACCACCAATACATGGCCCCAGGCAACTGGGGAACCTGTTTAAAGACTCTCCAGGAATTTAGGAGGCCAAGCGCCATAGATAAAATGAATTGGTGGCGGGCAGCCTACGAAGGGGCCCGCGGCCGATAGCTGGAATGAACTTGTGCTTTAAACGATCACTACCTCTAATCGCCTTTTTGCCGCGACAGATTCCCTCGACGCTCCAAGCTTCGCCGAAACACCACGATGACATTTTTCTTTTCCTTTCGGTTGGCACTGCCAGCCATTTTGATACATGGTGCATTTTTTTATTCTCGACATTGCCTGGGAAAGGGAGTGGTGGTTTAAGCTCTATGTATCACTGAAACACACAACATGAGAGCGTCATGCCAGCCATCGGGAACTGTGTTGAAACCTATGCACGCACTGCACGACGGAGTCATCCTTCCCCATTATCGCAGGCCGGCTCCTTAATCCGACCAAGAACGAATGGATCTGTTGTGACCCATCTGAAAAACGAAAAGGAATCGTGTGTGGCATGTAGGAGAGCATTGGCCTTAGACACTGTTGTTACTCGATGGGGTGGGGGAATATGAAAAGGGAGGTGCAGCTACTCGCAAAATGCTCAATCCTTATCTTAGTTGGGCCCCCACCGTCTGCCCCAACCCTGCACCCTAAACCACTAGGGCAGGGGGTAACATGCAATCCCCTCGTTGTGAGGTAGCTATGCTTGTAGAGGTCCTTGGAAGAGAAAGGTGGTAGAAGAGAAGTCGGGCCACCTTCGCTGTGAAGTAGCTATGCTTGCAGAGGTCCCTAGAAGAAAAGTCGGGCCCCTACCTTAGAAGTAGTGATAGGTAGGTAGTGAACGGTGAATAGAGAGAAGAATTTAGCATTCAAAAAAGAAAAAAGGCGGCTTCAAAACTGAGCCTGCTCCCCATCAACGAGCTTCGTCATCTAGAAAAACAAGCCCATCCCTAAACCTTTCTCATAGAGTCCACATGTTCTATATGAATACAATGCACACTATGACTTCCATGTATATACGCGTTCAAAGCACATATGCCTCATGTTCATGGGAAGACAGTAACGTGTATCATCAGTTTGTCTTGCTTGATGTCAAGGGTTTTCCTATTTTTTAGAATTCTTTATTTTTAAGGAGGTTTGGGAATTCCTACGTTACCAGGGCGAACATCCGCGACCCCCCTGGATGTCCAACTTGTCCGATCGGACAACTGGGGAGACGTCTGCTGGAGACAGTATGTCCGAACCCCCTTCCCCCCCCCCCCCCCCCCCCTGAAAAAAAAAAAAAAAAAAAGATTGTGTTTTCTGTGGGTTTCCCCTGACATGAGGTATATGCCAAGAAAAATTGGGTCATTTGAGCCCGTAGAAAAAAAAGATAAAAAATCGCAAAAAAAGTCTTTGTTTATTTCAACCAAACAGGTCTATCTTACTGGGGTCAATTTCAATCACGCAACCCCCCCCCCAACCTCCTTTCCCCATGTTTTGCGTTATATATATTTTTTTGCTCTAAATGAGCTGAATTTTTTTTTATGGGTTCACCTCATGTAGTGCAGGGCACCCCCCATTTATTTTATTTTTCTCCCTTTTAATTTTGGAGAAAATGTGTTGGAGAACGTCCGCCCATCGGACGACTGGTAACCTAGGAGAATTCTTATTTAACTAGATGACTTAACAAATAAACAGTTTGCCTAATTTGCATTGACTGCTAAACCACCAGTTCAAGCGGGGCTACATTGTATTTTTCCTGTGTCAACGGGGGGAAAATGAAAGTCGTTTGTTCAAGTGTGTTTTTGATCGAGAGCTTATTATACGACACAAAGTGTTACCTATCTACTTCTTTGAACACAATATCCTGAGTACCTATGATAGTAACCACATCTGCGAGCATGAAATTTCGTTGCCAAAATTAGAGTAAAAAATAACCGAAGTAGGGTACTCAGAATTTTGCACACCCCCACGTACGTCACTTTGGGCTTTTGCAATTTAGAGAAAGGCATGAGCTCTTAGATTACCAAAAACATGCATGTTATATACAGCGTTATGATCACCTCATATTGATAAGAAGTCTAGAAAACAATTTGAAATGAAAATCCATAAACAATTGATTGTCATACAGACAGAAACAAAACAATTACGTGAAAGGTTGCATTGTACGAAACTCGAGTTATTTGGCCTTCAATTGAAGGTAACTTTATCTTATGAAACCCATTTGGAAAAGCAAAGCAAAAAAAACACAAAAATGATTTGGGAGCGAAGCTGTATGAAAAACAGTTGCTGGAAAGGGAAACCACTCAAACAATTAACTTTTAGTTCCAAAAAGCCATCTGTTGGACGAAATTCCACAGGTCATATCACCCTTTTCCATACAGGCTCCCACGCAAAATGATTGTGAATTGACTTTCAACATAACACTCCGTTGACGGGTAAGGTAGAAAGAATCGAATATGATCCAAATCGTTCCTCTTTGATTAGTACACTGGTACTCTAGATCTACCCAACCCCAACATCAAACATATATATATATATATCTATATATCGTCAAATAGAACTGCCCGGTAAACCGTAGGCAGAGAGGGAGAAGAGGACAACAAACGAGGGGCTGTGACAAACTGTTTCGTCGGAGTTTCACCGACTCATCAGGAGGCTGAATATATATATATATATATATATATCGTCACAAACAGAACTGCCCGGTAAACCGTAGGCAGAGAGAGAGAAGAGGACAACAAACGAGGGGCTGTGACAAACTGTTTCGTCGGAGTTTCACCGACTCATATATATATATATATATATATATATATATATTAGCTTGTGATAAATTAAAAACAGGTAGCCCAGTCATGAATAATGTGCATTGCTTTGGGAACCTGGAGCAAGCTTTGGGAAATTGTGTACAATTAGCGCATATACCAATGGGTCTTAACCAGCAGGTATTGTTTTTCAGAGAATCAAATTCAAGCAGGGATGTAGCGCAGCTTGGCAGCGCATTTGTTTTGGGTACAAAATGTCGCAGGTTGGAATCCTGTCATCCCTATGTTAGTTTGATTTCAATGGTTTTTAAAAATACTTCACTATTCTCTATTGTCTTGAAAAATACTTGGTGAACCACCACTGCCTTTCCAAGCTGTAGTCCCATTCGGGAAAATGACGTCAAGCGCAAAGTTCGGGGGTCCGGGCGAGGGCTGGCAAAAACAAAACATTTGGGCCTTGTGGGCACTATGGCAGAAAAAAAATAGGAAAAAAAAAGAAAAAAAAAAGCCACTGCAGAGTTGAAAGGAAGGACGTCGGGGAAAGCCACGCAGGAAGTGTGCTCGCAGCAGTTGCTCCAGGAATGCATCTGCCCAAAATCATCAATAGTTTCATTTATTTTTTTTGTGTTTTTTTTTTTTTTTTTCACTTCTAAGTTAGTTTAGTGACCCACCCAGCAGCCTAACTCAGTTGGTAAGGCACGCAAGTGGCATTCAGGAGGTTGTGGGTTCAATCCCCATTGGCCTCATGTACCTTCCTGGGCATGCTTGGCGCCCGCCACCTAGAGATAGACCACTGGATCCCCCGATCGGCATTGAGCAGAGTCTGCTGATGTTCGTAGGGGAGGGGACCTGAGGGAAGGCACAGGGATTGGTCATGTTGGCATGGTCCCTGATGCTACCAGCTGTCCCCTAGCCGGTATCACCCACCTGCAGGTCGGGAGCAGCCCCCGCATGTTCTCTCGTGAACACGGTTCTGGCTGCTACGGGGTTCCCCGTATGCCTACAATCAGGAGTAGTGGTAGGTAGGTAGTGTGAGGTGAAATTGAGAGAAGAATGTAGCTTTCAAAAAAAAAAAAAAAAGTTTTCGTGCCCTGCCCACACGGCAGGGCGTTTTCCGCGGACAACTGACAGTTGCAACCAACATGGCACTTTCACATGTACTCAAGATTCTATATCCAGCTGCTTTTACGTCCAAAGAGTCGTTGCTGTTTTTGCTTTTTTTTTCTTTGTACAGCCGTGTGTGCTGAGGGCTGTAATGCCCGTTGGTAGGGCATATTCTCATTTGTGCCCAATGTTCTGTATCCAGCTGCTTTCACGTCCAAAGAGTTTTCCGTGTTTTGCTGAGGGTAGAAACGCCCTTTGGCAGACTCTCACATGTACCCAATGTTCTGTATACGTCTTTTCTTTTTTCCTTTTCTTTGGTTTTTTTTTTTTCCGATGGGTACCAGAAAAGAGAATACAATGGGACCCAGGCTCAGCAAAACTCGGTGCACAGTGAAATTCAGGGTCGGCAAAAACAGGCTCAGAGGTAGTGGTGGTTTAAGGCTAGTGCCCAACAGAACAATTAGAACGTCCTGAGACAGTTCGGTTCCTATCTACCATTGGTGATTTGAAGAGAACTGAGAGAAGTCGTCCCTAGTACGAGGGAACTGGGATGGGTCAACCTATGGTGGACCTCTTGTCATACCAGTGGCATTGCCAGGTAGCTACGTTGGTATGGGAGAACCGCTGAAAGCATATAAGCGGGAAACCCCTCTTGCAAAAAGTTATCATACAAAGTGAAAGACCATCGCTGGAATAGGCGAGAAGTAAAAGCACCGTGAGGTGTGAAGCTTACTCGTACTAATTACGAGGTGTTGCTTAGGAGTCTGGGGGGGAAAAAAAATAAAACAAACAAAAGTGGTTTGGCCCATGAAAAAATAGTGCTCCAAATTGAATGCAAATTTCAATCAAAGTCAGTGTGACCCGGTAGGAGTGGGGTTAAGAGGCTGGGCAGGTCCAGTAGCCAGGTTGTACATTTAGGCTTGTCCGAACTGGTGGTTCAGACTAGTGGTTCGAACTGGTGGTTTGAACGTTTGAACCACCAGTACCTTTCCCGACTTGAAAAACAAATACGTGGTGGTTAACACGGGGAAGTTTCGGGGGTCGGGGAAGGCCCGGTAGTGCAATGGGGGATGAAGCCAAGGAAAGGGGCAAATGGGCTGTGTTTTCTTCCAGGTTCATCCATGCACGTGTTTCCACATGCATGGATAAAACGACTGGCAAAACCTGCAAAGAGGGGGAAAAAAAAAGAACTGGCCAAAAAGAAGCAGAAAGAAAACGTCGCCTGGCAGATGGCAGCAGGAAGGCGCCCGTTGAAAAAGGTGCCTGCCTCGTTTGTGGAGACAGCAGGTCTCCAGGAAAAAGAGGGAGGCGCCTTGTTCAGCGGGCGACCGTTGTAAATGTCAACTTTGTTTTTGAAGGTCACTTCATGCATTATGCCCATTTGGAGGGCACGTACAGGAGTGCATGAAAAGGTGAAGGGACTGCCCTGCCTTGTTAGCAGTGCAGTACTCTCTGAACGAAGCATGCACAATGAGACTGCATCCTCACGTAGAACGTGCAAAATAAGACTGAATCCTCCGCAAGAACATGGAAAGATACATTTCCATACTTCTTGTCTTTTGTCCGTGTGAAGATTTTATATTTATTTTTTCACACAAGAGAAATCTTTATACGTGTGGAGATTAGTCGAGCGGGGCACTAAGCAAACAAAAGAAGAAACAAAAACGGTTGAGACTGCCCTGTCGAGATCCACAGACCCCTCGCTCCGCCACTCTCCAACCCTGCAAAATGAGGGTGAATCCTCCGCCAGAACATGGAAAGGTACATTTCCATATTGTCTTTTGTGCGTGTGGTGAATCGTGGAGCAAGGCACTAAGGGCCTCGCCGCACCACAGTCGAAAGGCGAAAAAATTCAACGGCTGTCAGAACAAATTCGACAGTTTGCCCCCGTTTAGCCACACAGCACTGTAGAGTGCACGCACTTGTGAATGCAAGATGGAAAAAGACAAACGCGCCAGAGGGTACGACAAGCATTTAGTCCATCCCGACCTTACCCCTCCTCACCAAATTTCAAAGAGAAGTCGACGGCGCAGCCGAGGAGTGTCGAAAGCATGGGAGTAGCAGACTGGGGATTCAACAACTTTCGACAGAAGCTGTCAAGAAGCATGCTCTGACAACTGGATAATTTTTTTCCCATCTCCGACTTCAACAGCCTGTGTGGCGAAGAGAAACTGTCTAAAATTGCATTTTCGACAGTGGTGCGGCGAGGCCCTAAGAACAGAAAACAAACAAAACTGCCCTGTCGGACCCCTCGGTCCACTACTCTCCAAACATGCAAAATGAGACTGAATCCTTTGCTAGAACATGGAAAGATACATTTCCCTACTGTTTGTATTTTGTGCATGTGGAGAGTAGTGGAGCAACGCACTAAGAAAAGAAAGGGAAAAAAGAACGGTCGAGATGAATCTTCCGGTAGAACGTAAGAAAATACACTGCAAGTACCTCAGAGCTTGATATACGTTTTTTACTTCGTTTTGTTTTTTTTTCTTCGAAAGAAGAATATCGGCTCTTTTACCTGCGACTCCCCGTGAGAGGTGGGGAACAATGGATTGCATGTCAGTGTCTTCATTTTGTTTTTTTTTTGTTTCAGTTGTTTTATTTCCACGAGTGGAAACCACGGCCTTCTTGTATTCTGTCTGCTGGCCAGAGGTCCAGCAGACGGGTTTCACAAAGGGCAGTACCGGTACCACACTCTTTTCTCCATATGCTGGCACCGGTCGCTCTCAGGCTCGGAAAAAACGGGCGCGCAAGGCATTTTTAGGCTCGGCATCAATGGCTGAGAAAGGTACTGGTAGTTAAACCACCAGATCACACAAGCCTAAGTTGACAAAGCTACCTTCCATGGCTCGCAAGCCTGCAACTGCCTTTCAAAGTGGCCTGCCATGTTCACTACCGTTGCCGGCTCGAATTGAACGCTCTTACCACGTAAATTGGTAAGAGCATTTACTCTGCTTCGGGTGAACTGGCGGTTTAATCGCTGCAGAAGCTGCAAGTGGGCCTGCTATTTGTGTCACTGCCTTCTTCTTTTCCTTTTTGGTGACAAAAAGTTAGTCTTTGTCAATGACTTCGGGCCTCGCAACATCACGTCGATACGAAAAAAGTATGAGTGCGTGTGACCGCACACAGTGGCCACATGCATCCGTTACTCTGAATAGTAACGGATGCATCTTGCCACTTTCTGGGAAAGATGCACTCGTACTTTTTTTCGTTTTGACAGTGGTGCGGCGAGGCCCTTTTTGTATTCACAGAAACTGAATTTTCACTTACATCGATCCCCCTCAGTCCCCTGCAATTAGCCAAACCACGCTTGTTTCTTCTCTTCGCTTGGGTGTGGGGCCAGAAATGGTTCATTATGAAGGCGGTAGGTTGGAATTGGGGTTAGGTGGATAGGAACTAGGGTTACGATGTTAGGATTTGCATTGGTTGGATTGTGTTTAAGGTTACTGGGTGGGAGTACATATATTAGGGCTGAGGATTTGGGGGTGATTAGGATAATATGGTGAGGGTTTAGGATGAGCGAATTAGGGTTTGGATTAGTTTAGACAAGACTCTGTAAACTTATGGGTTCAGGGTTTTAGGATTAAGTGGTTAGGGTTTTAGGATTTGGGGTTTACGGTTTCCGAGTACGGTGCTAGGGCTTTGTTATTAGGTTGATAGACTGTACAATTAGTGGACAAATCTAGTTGCAGTTGGAGTTGAGTTGCAGTTGCAGTTGCAGTTGCAGTTGCAGTTGCAGTTCCAGTTGCAGTTTCAGTTGCAGTTGGAGTTGGAGTTGGAGTTGGAGTTGGAGTCAGAGTTGGAGTTGGAGTTGGAAGGATCTTTAACCCCCCAACCCCCGAAGTAACCCCTTTCAGACAATGCAACTGCCAGGGTCTTTAAACACCCAACCCGTGCCTGTACATGCATGGGGTGCAGAGAGGTGATCCTGCTCCTATAGACAGGGAGCTGCAGAGAGGTTTGGCCTACAAGCCCACCTAAGCCTGCTGGCTCCTTCATGGCCCAAACCCATGCTGGTCGGCACAACAGGGTCACGCTTGCAACAAGTTCAGTAGGTCAGGGTCGAGCACGCAACCAGTTCGGCAAAACAGGCAGGGCAAAGTTACAAACGGGATCGGGTCAGGTGAGTTTGGGGAGCGACATGTCGCTCGAGCGCACTAAGGGAGGGAATGGAAGACAACGCAACATACTGTAGTGAAATGGCAGAGAATCTGGGCCGTCTTCCCCTTAGCACAATGCACCCTCATGATGACTGTGTCCAACCGGAAAGGTTGCATACATTCATGATGGTCCATTGTGTTTGCGGGTAGGCGGTAGCAGGCAGGACAACTGAAGAAGGGGCAGGGAATTTGGACCCTTAGAAATATACGTATAAGGGTCTAACGAAAAGAAAAGAGGGGTCTGTTCCTTGCAGAAAAGAGGGGTTTTTACCTTGCAGAAATGAGATGAACTTGCACACACCCCTCCCACCAGGTTCAGACCAGGTCCGAGCCAAGTCCAAACCAGGTGTACAAACCAAGTTCAATCCAGGTCCAAACCCAGTTCAAACCAGGTTCAAACCAGGTTTGACTTATATATGGACGTAATTGCGGTGATATGCATCCAGGTCTGGCCGTAAATGCGGTCAGATACATACAGTGTAAGTACGTCCTTTCTCGTCTGAAAACGGAAGGTAATACACAGATGGCTTAAGGCACGGTCATCTGACCATGAGGGAGATCTCGCAGAGACTGCCGGGCTTAAGTTGTTGCCACTTAACAAAGAATAGGAACCTAACAGTCGATTCATAATATGAGCATGCCGTTTGGACTTTCCGTTAACCTGAGTAATGCACACCTAGGCATAACGATCATCCAGGTAGCAGACAGCTGTGACGACACTGTCAAATATGGAATGCTGCCAAGCCTTGTTCCCACTCTCTTCAAAGAAAGGAAACCAAAGAAACAAGAGATACACAGAGAGAGAAGAGAGAAACCCCAATATCAGGTGGAAGAGAGAGCGAGGCAGAGACAAGAAGAAGAAGAAGAAGAAGAAGAAGAAGAAGAAGAAGAAAAGAAGATGGTGGTCGGTAAGAAGAAGAAGAAGAAGACGGTAAGTGGGTGAGAAAAAGAAGATGATGTAGGAGAAAAAGAAAAAGATGGTGGTCAATATGGATGTGGGTGAGAAGAAGAAGAAGAAGAAGAAGTAGTGGTGGTCTGTAAGAACCCGAAGAAGATGGTGGTGAACATGGTTGTGGGTGAGAAGAAGACGGTGATCGGTGAGGAGGAGGAGATGGAGGAAGAGGAGAAGAAAAAAAGAAGATGAAGAAGAAGAAGAAGAAGAGTGAATACTGAATAGTGAATAGTGAATAGTGAAAATAGGGCCCAACTGCCTTTCGTACACGCTTCAAAATAGCTCTTCAGTACTTAGCCGCGCATACTAGTCTCAGCTTACGCACGCTTGCCGATCCGCTGCACTCCAATCATCCTCAGGTTTCGATCGGCTGCGCTCCGATCATCCTCGGGAGGCTTCCCACACAACCATGCCTTGCGCCCCACGTACTGGTGGGTTGGGTGAGAAGAAGATGGTGGTAGGTGCTTACCCTACCCCCCTTTCGAAGAGGTGCCTCCCTACCAAATATCTTGTCCGATGCTGAACATACCGACCACCGGTCGCTGACGCTATGCACTAAAAATACAATGCGCCGTAACTGATTGTAAGAGAAGAGATCGGAAACGCAGAGAGAGAGAGAGAGAGAGAGAGAGAGAGAGAGAAGTAGGCATAGATGTCGAGGTAGACGTAGAAGTAGTTCTCTAGTAGGTTCTAGTGGTAGCTCTAGGAACGGTAGCAGTAAACTTAGTATTTGCAGCCTCAGAGCTGCTGGGTTGGAAGAGACCCGCAGGCATAGCCTGTAAGCTAAGCTGGATGATGCTTCCAGCAATTTGCATCCGGGAGTAATGTTGAGGTCCCCGGCCTCTGATGAAATTTGGAAATGGACTTGATTTTGAGTAAAAAAAAAAAAAAAAAAAAGAGAGAGAGAGAGAGAGAGACAGAGAGAGAGAGAGGCACAACAGTGTGTGAACCCCACGGTCAGTACCTCTGTATCTAAACTGAAAGGTGCCGCAAATAGAGCTATAATGGCCGTGCGTTCTATTCGAAGAAGAAGAAACCGATACCCTCTTCTCCCCCAAAGTAGAACGCTTTGCCAACAGAGCCGTATCTGCTCGGACTGCACACCTGGCTGGCTGCTACACACACAGGAAATACATCTAGGGTAGAGTCCGTAAAACCCTGACAAGCACTTGACAGTGCGGGGACTTCCTGGATAGAGAAGGGTTCTTTTTTTCTTTTTTTTTTTTTCTTTTTTTTTCTTTTTTGGGGGGGGGG